>JAQIWG010003392.1:0-17988 GCA_034695025.1 Chamaedrilus cognettii
GTTTGAGAACAACACCGACCCATATTCTAAAATGGTCCGAATCGCGCCTAAATAGATTGTCTCGATTTGTAGGCTGGTCATTTTTTGTGACTGTCTGTAAAGTGCTCCCAGTCTTTGACTAGCTTTGGACGTGATGTGTTTGACCATTTCATGTCTTGTGAAAAGATGATTCCCGAGTGCTTGTGCTCTCGCACCTGTTTAATGGGCAAACCGTTAAATTCAAGTTTATGCCAGCGTCAGAATAATAACTCGCTGTGTCCTCATGATCCCATCTTACATAAGCATATTCAGGCTTTTTACTTTTACTTCCATCTGTATTAGGCCTAACGCCATTTTCCTGCATATCTATACCAAGCTGTGATACAAACAGTTCACCGAGCGCGATTTGCAATGGCGTATAGTCAGAGTGATTGTCCTCAAAATCAACAGTATCGTATTGATCAACAAAAGACGTCATGGATGCTGATACACAGATAAAATCGCACACACTCTAGTGACCAAGTTTCACATTCGACACTGCAAAAAAGGATTCTACAGCTGACTCCAAAGTAGGTTTAACTTTGCATAAGCCAAACCTATCAAGTACTTGATGAATTCATTTAGATAGTGTTAAATTTTTAGTGTGTAGGTCAGTATTCAATTCCCCACAAAAAAATATGTACTTTTTGTTCATGCTTGAAAGGAAGCCTGCAATTTTGGTTAATAAGTCGCTACTCTCTTTGAGCGCTTCATAGAACCGTTGCCACACGGCATGTACACTTTAGCAAACGAGCCATCTCCAATGGATAAAGCTACAAATATTTCATTTATTGATGCATTCTTTATAAAAAATTCCCATTTTCTTTTCAACATTATAGCTATTCCTCCGTGCGGGCGACCACGAAGGTAGCCTGTTGAGTCTTTTGTTTCTATAGCCGATTTAATACACACTACAAAACTAGTAGACTAATTTGATAATTTATTAAAGTTGTCTGGCATGAGCTACCATTCCTGAATCAAACAGTCTTCAAAATTGAGACTTGCAGACTTCCTTTAAATAGGTGCTACCATTAGAAAAGCCGTGCATGTTGAAGCTTAATATTTTAAGTTGATTGGTGTCCCCTATATTTATTGATGAATTGAATTTTAACAGAAATATTAGTATATTGGGCAATTCTAAAATTTATTGCCTGTATGGCTGAAATTTGGTTCAGTTTATTACTTATCTAGCTGCAGCTAAGCGGTAGGATTCGCTGAGCTTAGCTGAGCAACAGTGCTAGTGGACAGCGAACTTGCAGCCACCCCCCCCGCGCCGGCGGTCTGTGCACTCCCTATGACAGCCGCTGCAGAAGTGGGGACCGACACAGGTGCTTGAGCCGCAGCAGAGGTGACTGCCGCGCAAAAAGCCGCGGTGAAGCTGCAGAAGGGGAGGGAGTCGAAGTACAGGGACCAACAGCGGTTTGAAAAGCAGCCGTCTTGTTGCCTGACAGGGATCCCGTTGCAATCAAGGACAGTGGGGCAGATTCGTTCCCACTGGACTGCGATAGCACAGCGGGACGTGGCGATTGTTTGTGCTGCTCGGCCGTGCCGCTAGGGGGCGGGGCTCCCTGCGACGATGAGAGAGTAGACTTGGGCGGGACTCCCGCGGGCGGAGCAGTTGACTGCGACGAAACTGAACGAGGGGTAAGGGGAAGTAACCCAGTGGCGGGGTCAGCAGTACGTACGATAGTCAGAGCAGAGCTGAGTGGGGGAGCACTGGTTGAGGGTTGGGTAGAACACGATGAAACGCGATCAGTTGATTCAGAGCGAGAAGCCAGTGTGGGCAGGGGTTGAGAGTAGACGCAATCCCCGCGTCTATACCCGTAGTATCGCCCGTCCTCGTTTGAGCAGTGCTCCCGTGTTGGTACGTTGTGGACAGGGAACGCATATTCTCTTTGTTTCCACGTTCTTTAAAAAGCCATTCTCGTACCACCAGTCCACCACCCCTACAGGCAAACGACTGCAATCCAGGAGTTTATTTGAGTCGGACTGAGGAATTGTAATCCTGAAGGCTCTGCTCCACTTTGAGTCACTTTTCTGATATTTGGACAATCTAGTCGGGGTTATGTACTCAGCCTTAATGTCCAACTCTTTGAGCAGAAAGTCAGCAAGAATTCTGTCATCAACATCATTGTCCACGATGCTGATGCAGAAAACTGCCTTCTTTGGCTTACTCGGTGCTACTTTCATCCGTGAATGACTCGCCAGCAATAACCTGATTGTTTTTACGTGAGGTAAATTGCCGGACCTCCTCGGATCTGATTCAATGCAATGCGCCGCCGCTGCATTGTCCAGTAGGCCTATACCCCGTTTAGCGAAGTGGCGATTATTGTATAGTCTTGAATTCGTTGGCGTCATGGTTCAGAGTACTAGCCGCCTGTAGCTTGAATTGTTTGCTGTGCTGTACAATGTCCGCCCACGCTGTTGACGTCGCCTGCGGTGGGACGTATGTAGCAGAGAGGGCTGAATTAGACACAGAGCTTGCTGATACCGCCTCTGACCCTTGCCTGTGCGAATCTGCTGCTAGGCCTCTATTGATCACCTGACCTAAATTCATGCTCGGCTTCGCAATGGCGGACACAAACTCAGCCACAGCGCACCTGAGTACCTCATTATCGTCCAAAGTATGATCCAATGCCGCTTCAAGTTTGTCCATTTTGTTCAGAACCATATAAATATCTCCATTATCGATCCGGAATTGGGGTCACTGATCCTGGTTATACGAGACATACCTGGGTAACGTCCCGATAATTCCGTTCTCGTTCTTGTCCACAAAATTTAACAGACTGTAAATATCGTCTACTCTTGCTTGAGTTTAATGTCCGTAGCTCCTCGCCGCCCAGAAATTCTCGGAAAGTTATCCAGTTTTTGCCCTTTAATATCCAAATTAATCCGTTCCATATCCGTCCATTCCATTCCTATATGGCATAAGTCAAAAGAAGGAGTGGATAATGGAAAAGCTGAGGAAGATAAGTTAGCATATAACAAGGCAGTTAACAAGGCTCGGAGAGTCATTGGCAAATTAAAAGAAGCTGAAAGGAAAAGGTGGGGTGAAGCCCTGGATAAAGAGGATGAGAAGGGAAAAGTGAAGGGTTTGGATACCAAGAACCTTCCAATTGGAAGAGCACTAAAGAGAGAAGAGAATGTGTTGGCTATAGTTCAGTTTTGGGTCTAGTGTTAGACCTAGTATTTTGAGATGTCTGACTGTTGGAATCATGACGTTGTTGATTTGTAGGTTTAGTTGTGCGTTGCATTCTGATGGGTCCAGGCTGAAAAGAGTAGATATTGAATTATCAGCATTGAGTTCGAGGTCATTGTCTGCAGTCCCATTAGGTCAAGTGACCCGGATGGCTGCGAAGAAAATGAAAGTAGGGGAGAATACATTTGAAAGAGCAGGAAAGTTTTGTTACCTTGGAGACATGATTAATGCCAATGGAGGTGTAGAATCTGCATCGTTGATGAGGACAAGATGCGCATGGGGAAAGTTTAGAGAATTATCACCAATTATAACTGGAAAGTATATATTGTTGAAACTTAAAGGCAGAGTATACGAAGCGTGTGTAAGAAGCGCTATGATATATGGTAGTGAGACATGGGCAATGACGACTGACCAGGAGGCTAGATTTGAGCAGACAGAGATAAGAATGGTGAGATGGATGAGTGGTGTGTCACTAAAAGAGAGGAAGTATTGTGCGGACTTGAGAGCTGGAATGGGATTTTAGGCCGTGGGGAAGGTCGTTAGAAGAAACAGACTGAGATGACTGGGGCATGTTTTGAGAGAGGAACCGGATGATTGGGTGCGAAAATGTATGGATTTTGAGGTAGACGGGAAAAGACATGTGAGGAGACCGGAAACGATGTAGAAAAGCTTGACAGAGAAGGATATGAAAGTGAAAGGATTAAGGCATGTGCATGCGACGGATCGGATAAGATGGCGGGCGGGTGTGCATGGCTGAAATGGCCTACCCCTGCGTAGGCGGGGAATGCGGCCATAAAACACGCATGTGTGTGTTTGTGTCTGCGGTCAATTGGTGAATCTCTGTGAGATATGGTTCTAGGATTGTCTGCACTCTTTTTATGTCGTGATGTGATGAATGTGTTATGTCAACAGCGTATGAGAAAAGTTTTACCCCTTCTGGGGGATTTGGAATGTATGACATATAAATGTTAAACAGTACTGGCGACAGAACTCCTCCTTGCAGAACTCCGGCTTTGAATTGTTCTGTTTTAGAGTTTGAGTTGCAGTATGTCTCTCTCTCTTCAGTGCTCTGTCACATGGCAGGTCTTTGTTGTCCAAACCTTCCACTTTATCCGATCTTCAGCCCTTCTTCTCATATCCGCATATGCTTCCTTCTCAAGCAGGTCGTCTATCATTCGGATACATGGCCTTCCCAGTCCTCACTTATCCTCCATTTTTCCCTCCACCTTTCTCAACTCTCTCCTCTCATTACATGTCCAATCCAGTTTTTCTTTCCTTTTATTATCACTTCCATCATAGTCCTTGCTTCCCCCACTCTCTTCAACACTTTTTCATTCGTTATCTTCTCTGTCCAGCTAATCTTCTCCATTCTTCTCCATCCCCACATTTCAAATGCTTCTATTCTTCTGTTGTCGTCCTTCTTGAGTGTCTAAGTTTCAGTGCATTATAATGCCACAGACCAAACCACCGCCTTCACAGTCCTCTTTTCACATTGCAGTGTATAAGGATACATCCTATATATAAGGATCCGGCCTTTTATATAGTTGGCTGTGAATATTGTGATAGTCGGAGGGATATTGGTCTTTGCACTTTTTGAATGAGGGTGTGTGTGTTGCAGTGTCAAATGCCTTGCTCATGTTGTATGTCTTAAGTTGATGTTCAGTGGCGCCACTATGACAGTGAATTTTGGCTAGTTTTCAGATTTGAGGGACGGTGTTGGTGTTCAGTGATTTGATTAGTAGTTGTTTGAGGTATTCTATTGCCATTGGTCCGAGATTTTTGAGGTGTTTGATGTTGATGTAGTCTGGTACGGTTGAATTGTAATTTTTGTGGATTTGGTGATTTCTTTTGTGGTGATGTCGATGAATGTGGGTTGCAGTTTTGATATCTTTCTGTGTGTTATTCTGTTGTCTTTGTTGGTTGAGTATTTTATGGCATTGATGAAACGGACGAAACGACCTCCACCTATTCTCAAACTTTAAATGGGTAAGAAGTCCGACTCGCTCGCTTGGAGCCGGGCAGCGAATGCGAGTGCCAAGTGGGCCACTTTTGGTAAGCAGAACTGGCGCTGTGGGATGAAAACAACGGTCCGGTGCTTATTGAAAGCAGAGGCTATTTGTTTGTGTGTTGTACTTGTTGTCTTTGTTGAATGAGATGGTTCTGTTTGCTATGTGGACGTTGTTATCTGTTCTGCATTTGGATTCTCGCCTCGTTCTGCTAAATTGCCAGACTGCTACGATCTTCAGAAAAATAATTATTAAGACAATTTGCTATTTCCCAGCAGGAAATAGCAAATTGTTATTTGCTATTTTCGATTTGCAATTGATATGTCACAACAAATCGTTTACAATTTTTGGCACTGACTTGGCTGACCCTAAGTGACTTTTGCAAGTTTTTCAAATGTTGTTAGACTCTCTTTGAGATATCTATAAGCAAGGATTTCCGTGTGTGAGTGTGTATGTTTGCCACGATGGATTCATGCAGTTTTGAAGATATCGTCACAAAATTTGCACAGGTGGATCACAAATTTCTCAATTCAGGTCATACGGGGATTTATGCCCCCCTGGTGCCACTTAGGGCCCTTCACGGAGTCTTCGGCCCCCCGTCAAGATAATTTTTTTTTTTAAATCGACCCAAATGGACTCCACGATGCCTGTGAGAGCTTAAAAAAAGTTCCAAAAGTAAGGGGGCCTAATGGGGCCCTGTGCCCCAACGGGGCACCAGGAGAGGCACCTTAGGGGGGCCCCGAAGGGGCGCAAAGGAGTTTGCATATCATGGTTTTTTGCGATGCGGATTGAGGTTCAACATTGGCCCTGAGGCCACTAATGTGTTCTGGGCGTTCTTCTATGAACCCCTGGGGACCCACACGTGGGCCGAAACGCCCCTGCCGCAGATATAAAATTTAGAAAAATCGACCCACATGCTCTTCACCATGCTGATGAGATCTTAAAAGAGGTTCCTTATAGGCTTAGAATGGGCCGTGGGCCCCTTCAGGACACCAAGGGGTGCCCTGAAGGGGCCCCGGAGGGCTTCGATGAGGCACCAAAGAGTTTGTACACAACAGCTTTTAAGAATTCTGGTGGAGGTTCAAAATTGTCCCTGAGCCCCTAAGGCGCTTTCTAAGAGAACATGAAAGCTTTTTACGATGCTGGTAGAGGGTCAAGGGGGTTCCAGCGCGTCAATTAGGTGTCCTTCCACTAAGACCCTCTGGATCACCCGATGCACCTAACAGCCGTTTCAGCCCCGAGTATCGCCGGTACCCCATCTAGTATTGCAATAATGAGTCAGGAATTCCATTACTCTAAGCCTTTAGAAACTTCTTTTTATTGCTAGCTTAGATGCATATTCACCATCCAATGATGATATTGTAAGATTTCATCGTACAAAATTATACATACATTGAAATACATTAAAATACATTAAAATACAGTAAAATACATTAAAATACATTAGAGTCCATTGTCATACGTTAAAATGCATTAAAATACAATCCAATACAGTGAAAAACATTAAAATACAGTTAAAGAGCAGTTAAAGTCGGGTAGTCGCCCGTCTGGGCCCTCTCCTGAAACGACCCTATATCTACCCCCCTCCCTCTCCCCACTCCATCGCCCGTCGGCGAGCGTCCCTACCACCGCGGCCGCATTACCTTTCTGAACGGCAATGTCCAGTCTCTGTCGAAGGAAGGCGGTCGAGCGCAGATCGCCGGTATTTGCCACGATTCGGCCTCCGATTTCGGCGGATGCATATTTATCCACTTTTCTTATGTTTCCTATTAAAATTGTTCATTGCATGTATGTAGTTTGTTAGCAAGTATCCATTTTATTATTAGATCCCATAGCCAGTTTCTTCAAGGTCGTCAGCTCAATATTTCATCAGCTTTTTAGTGTAATACAATCCATTTGTGGTAGGCCATCCTAGACATTTCGAACAACAAAACGGTCATATATGATACTATTTTTTCAATGAAATTTATTGGAATGGCGTCTATTATGATAGGTTATGATCGCAAGACAAGTGTTTCATTATCTTTATATAAATTGTATTTATAATTTTCAAATTGTCCAATGTCAGCAATTCTTGGTTAATATTTATCTTGGACACCATTGAAGGGATAAATTCTAAAATGAATACAGTACGAAAATCAGTGAATAAATTTTCAAAAATACCACATTTGTCATTGATAAAAAAGCTACCTGAAAATACTGTCATGTTGCTAATACACATGTACATATATATAAAGACACTATTTAAGTAGAAATCGAATATCATAACATGCTCAAATCAGTCAAGAGCACATGGCCCACTACAACATACAATGTACGTATATAATTTATTATTTTTAAAATTTTTGTCATTAATGTCTGCATTCTTGTATAATAATAATAATAAAAATTGTCGTTTTTGATGTCCATTCTAATGCGCTACAGGTAAGCCTGTAACGCTGTGTCTCTGTTAACACAGGTTTGACATATACATTGGAGCTGAGTTTTTATGGCCGGATACCCTTCCTGCGCCAGCCTGAATAATAAGTTATCCTGGATAATGATTATCAGCTAGCGACACGTGTGTTTAACCGCCTTACGCAACGGGCCTGTAACGCATGGTTTTGTAGTTGCCGGTGTCAGGCACCGGCGCCGGGACTCGAATCCAGTCCTCTAGATTCGAAGTCCAATGCCTTGGCCACTACACCACAGTGCCTCGCAGCATCGTCGATGCAAACAATTAGACCTATAAAACTCAATAAGATCAAAATTAAATTGGATTATTCTACTTCAAATACTGATTGAGTTTCAGCTTTGGTAAAATTTTGACAAGAAATGCAAGGGTTGGTCCTGAACTGATATATTTTTACTGCTTGAAAATCGGTCAAAATTTCACTTAATGGAAAATATTTTAGTGTAGATACTGCAACAGTTGTTTCACTGTGCATGTTTCTACTTTAATGGAGTACACCTTGAAAATATTGAGATATATCGTTTAATAAACAAAAAAATTGCACAGAGCAATTTATGATCTTTCCAAAATGTCCAACATCATAAAAATCGGATGAAAATTGTTTTCTTACTTCAGAAATGCCAAATTGTCCACTTTTCAAATCGCCTTTCTGTAATCACCTCTTTTAGATTCCACCTCTCATCCATACTTCTGCCTCTCCATGTCCAATTCTTCACCCTCTCCTCAATCTCACTCTGAAAGTTTATTCTGTTTGATTCTATTTTTGTCCTGTACCACTTTGTCTTTTTCTTACTGCTTCTCCTAATTTTCTTGAATTTGACTATTGCTTTCATTGCTATTAAATTGTGATCCTGATCCGAGTCTGCATACACTCCAGAGTAGCTGCAGGCATTTTGGATGCTATTTCTATATCTTTGTCTGACCAGTATATAGTCTATTTGAAATCTCCCTGTGTTTCCCGGCTTCACCCACGTGTATCTTCTAAGTTTTATGTGCTTAAACCAGGTGTTTGATATCATCATATTCTTTCTCCTGCAAAACTCCACCAATTTCTCTCCTCTTTCATTTCTCCCTCCTAGCCCATACTCACCAACCTCTCCTCCATCCCTTCCTTCCCCAACTACAGCATTCCAGTCTCCATAACTCCAAATCCATAACTGGATTCTGGGTATTCCTTTCCCTTTTATTTCTCCACCACCTCCTCGATCCTTTCATACTTCTTCATCACTATGAGCTGAGGTTGACATGTAGACTTGTATTACTATCATGTCAACCGGTTTATCATTTTGTAGCTATATCGCACCACTTTCGTAACACACTTTGCTGTTTCCTTATCTCAACGTAGTCCATACGTTTCACGTGCCTAGTCTTATGGCACTGCAAGGATTTCGCTTTTTGACGGTCCAGGTATCCTTGTTTCCCCCGTGCCTGACGCGACGCAACCGGCGCTGACCCAGTTGACTGGTGGACCCGTTGACGTCGTTTGCTTACTCTTTATTAGTTGTAACACCATGTTTCTAAGGAAAAAATACATACTTGGGGTTGTTTCCTGTTGCCTTCCCCAATTGTTTTAAATCCGAGTTTTCCTTCTCTTGTGGTAACATTGGTTTCCCTCTATAGGTACTTGCAGGATGGGCGGCGAGGACGCTGATACTTTCCCCCCTTTCTGTATCTATTTAAGTTTTTATTTAATTTATGTATTGTATGTTGAACTGCCGAAAAATGAATAAAAGCTCCATATTACATATTTTACATGATTCTTTCAGCTGAAAATAAATTGATTGAGTATCTAGTCTATGCATATCTGTAGTATCAAGCGTAAGCGTGATGTAGATTTGTAAGTATCCTGATTTTCACTCAAATTGCTTTCTCCAGGAATCAAGGGGAGTCCTGGATTAATAGGTAATTCAGGACCAAAGGGTGAAGCAGGAAGAACTTCAGTTTTAGGATCAAAGGGGATACAAGGTCAACCAGGTGTGGCTGGTCAGCGCGGAAATCCTGGGATTAATGGTATGTGGTATATTCATTCAAATTTAGCATTAATATTAAAAGTATTCAAATTAATCATTTTGCTATAATGTCTTGATTGAGATTTGTTAATTTTTATACATTTGATAAACAGTGGTGTAGATACATAGGAGAACTTCAAGCAGCTGTTTCCGGTGAGGATGTTTTACATGATGTTTCAAATTTGATCAGTTTCGTTTATTATGTCGTTCATTTATTTCATAGGGGGGAGGGGGAGGGGGAGAGGTAGATGGCATGGCCGCTACTTGCCTATGGAGCGCGTATGGAGACTGTCCAAATAACATTTTAGTCCAATTGTAGGCTAGCGGCTGATAAAATCATTATGTCTAAAATTAGTAGGCTATCTAATATTTAATTATTTATTTAATATTTTCATTGAAAGCCGACACCATTTATCGCATTCATTGCCGTGATTGAGCGACGAGGCGTCAAGTTTTTACGGTACAAACGTAGCCCTGTAGCACATGCTGTGACACTTCTTAGTTGGGATTAAAGTTCACTTCAAGTTTCCTTCAGCTATGGTTCCGCCACGGTCCCATATTGAATGTTTTTCGCAATCACAAAGGCATGGCCAAAAATAAAAATTAAACTTAAATTTAAAATTTAAATTTAAATTTAAAATTAGCAGCAAGATAATACCATGGATATATGAATAAAGACTCAGAAGTATCTTCATCTCACACTTGAGTGTAAGCTTGCATTCGAAACTGCAAAAGTGTCTTAAATCCATTAAACAATGCTGGTGTCACGATCGGCGAGGGAATTGCAGTCATTTGATTGGCCTAGTTTTTTTTGTGTTTTTTTGTGATTAATAATTTTAATCAAATATTTAATTATTTACCCTGTACAAAAAAGGTCATGCATGACAAAAGCTAAATACCCTACAATCCTTGACCTACTCTAAGTCTTCAAATTAATAATAGGCCCAGGCTGTACTAATCAAAATATAAAATTATTACAGGAATTATTAGTTATTGAACTAGTTAATTGAAAGCTGATGTTTAAATTGTATGCTTGAAGAACTTGCCTACGGTTTAGCCAAATTGAATTTAGGCTGTAACTGAGCCCAAATATGTCATTGCTTGTGATTTTTGATATCAGGAGAAGGAACGTCCGCCAAGCCTTGGTTTTGTTTTTAGTTAAAATAAACATTATAGCTCCAAAAATATTCATTAACTAAGAGCATTCTTGGGAAGTATAAAAAATAAAGACTTGAAGAATGTCAGTGAGGAAACAGAAACAAAAAAAGGTGCAAGAAGCACACAGAAGAACTGTACCGGAAAGACGCTATAAGAATGAAAATCTTTGAGGCAAGGCCGTACATTAATTAACCGTGTGTCTTGGAATCTGAGGTGCGCAAGGCCCTACAAGACATTAACAACGACCAGTCTCAGGGCTGCGACGGCATACCGATATAGCTCCTCAAAGTGGCAGGAGAAGAGGGCATCCAGGTTTTGACCACTCGGTGCAACAAAGTGTGAGAGGCAGGAGAATGGCCGGGGGACTGGAAGAGATCCGTCTACATACCGATTCCTAAGAAAGGAGATGCCAGAGAGAAACAACAGAACAGTCGCTCTTATCTCCCACGCCAGTAAAGTACTAATAAAAGTCATACAGGGCAGAATGGAGTCTTTCGTAAAAAGGGAAATACATGATGTGCAAGCCGAATACAGAAAAGGAAGGGCACCAAGGATCAAATAGCAAATGTAAGATGGATCATGGAAAGAGCGCACGAATACAATCAAGACATATATCTGTGCTTCATCGACTACAGCAAGGCTTTTGATTGCGTGGATCACACGATGCTCTGGAATGCACTTTGAGAAATGGGCTTGCCCGAACACCTAGTCTTTCTATTTCACAATCTATACAAAAACCAAGAAGCTGCCATCAGAACGGTGCATGGAGAAACAGAAAGTTTTGGAATGGAAAAGGAGTTAGACAGGGCTGCATTCTGTCCCTGACACTGTTCAACTCATATCATGAAAAAATCATGAGGGAAGCAGAAATAGAAGAAATAGATATGAACATTAGAAGAGGAGGACAGAGTGTGAACAATCTGAGATACGCAGACGACGTTACTCTAGCTGCCAAAACATAGACAGGCTTACAAACGTTAATCGGAAAAGTAAAATTAGCGGTTGAAGAAGCAGGTCTGTATCTTAACATAAACAGAACAAAAGTGCTAAAATCACATCATTCCTTGCAGGAAATTAAAACATTGAAGTAGTAAAGAATTTCACGCTCTTGGGATCAATAATTGAAGAGGAGGGCGACTGCCCAGCAGACTTCTCAAGAAGTCTGCTGGTCAGAGTGGCCACGACTGGACGATTTGACGAGATCGGGACTGTCAATGCAAGAAAAGGCCAGGCTGGTCAGAGCCTTAGTGTTCCCAGTGGCGACATATGGAAGCGAAACGTGAACCATGAGAAAACAGGACAGGAAAAAGACAGAAGCTTTTGAACACTAGTGCTGGAGAAGAATGCTGCAAACACCTTTGACAGCAAAGAGAACGAGCATCTCCATCATCAAGCAGATCGGCGTCTCGACTCTACTAGTGGGCACGATCACCAAGCAGAAAGTGTCATACTTCGGACAGGTAATGAGAGGGGAGGGCTGGACAAGTAGGTCATGATGGGGATGGGGGAGGGAAAGAGAAGCGGACGAAGGCCGAGAATGAGGTGGCTGGACGAGATATGGGAGTGTATGGGGATGACAATCCAGAAGCTGAAGGATGCAGTAAGAGAGCGGCACGGACGGAGGAGTAGACTCATGGAGGCCACCAGAGATCGTTTGCGACCTGACGGCACAAGGTGACAAGGTGAACTAAAGGCCTTTTTTTTTACCGCGACGGATAAAAGTCATACATTTCTTATGCTATTGTTCCATTATCAAAATAAGACCCTTTTTTGGAAGGAAATCTGATCATAAGCTAGTCGGAAGCCAGTCGTAAAGGTAGTTTTAAGGTCCTATTTGGATAGTTGGTAGCACTTGTTTGTTAGAACGCGCTCAAGAATCGAATGCGACTCGCATGAAACCAGGAGCAGCAACCAATGTTGCGAATAAGGACATTTCAAATTCGTTAGCGAGTCGTGAAGTCGTCGTAAGCTCAGTTTTATGGCCTAATCGTATAGTCGACTTCTCAGTTTTATCAGATTTCTAGGATAGTTTTATCAAACTGAGTAGTAGGCATTTGGCCTTTTTTGATGCGTGCATCAAAAAAGGTCTACTTCCGATAAGAACAGCTTGCGATTTCTGTCAATGGCGCCATGACATTTTCGCTCAGGGGGATCAATGCATCATGCTAGCCTGTATATTTGGTGCATCCAAGATTAGGTTTGATGCACGGTGCACATGCACTGCACTGCACAATGTGCACAATCATACACAGCGCATGGTGCATATGCACAATGCAAAGACACTGCTCACCGTGCATGGGCTCTTCTATGCACCAAATTCTGGCACTGTGTCTAGTGCACTGTTTATATGCAGTGTACACATGCAGTCTGCATATGCCAGTGCACAACTGGTCTATAGTGCATTAACACAGTGCATTCACACTGTTTACATGTATATGCACTGTGCATGTGCACTGAGTTCATTGTGCACTGTGTGTAAATGCACGGTGCATATGCACAGTGGGCAAATGCACTATGCATATGCACAGTGCACAAGGAACTTCCTGCACATGCACAGTGCATATATGCAGTGTATGCAGTATGTAGTGCCTGGTGCACCATGCATATGCACGCTGCGCATATGCACGCTGCGCATATGCACGCTGTGCCTATGCCAGACCAGATTTACAGTGTGTAGTGCACATGCACAGCACTGTATTTGTCACGGAGTTCATTGTGCACTGTTTATATGCAGTGTGAGAATGCACTATGCATATGCCAGTGCGCATGTATAGTTTTTTGGCTGCTCCTACATTGTTCCAAGATGCTCCCACATTGTGACGAAGTGTTCCTACAATGTTCCAAGGTGTTCCAACATTGTTCCATGTTGTTCCTACATTGTTCCAAGGTGTTCCTACATTGTTTCAACATGTGTCTACATTGTTCCAATTTGTTTTTACATTCTTTCAAGATGCTTAAACATTGTTTCAAGGTGTTCCAACATTGTTTCAAGGTGTTCCTACATTGTTTCAAGGTGTTTCGACATTGTTCCAAGGTGTTCCTACATTGCTTCAAGGTGTTTCTACATTGTTTCAAGGTGTTGTTCCAAGGTGCTCCTACATTGTTTCAAGGTGTTCCAACATTTATTCAAAGTGTTCCCACATTGCTCCGAGGTGTTGCAACATCGTTCCTAGGTGTATCCACATCGTTTCAAGTATTCCCAGATTGCTCCGAGGTGTTCCCACATCGTGTCCATTTGTTCCAACGTAAGAGAAAACTTGGAAACGATGTGGGAACACATGAAAACGATGCGGGAACACTGAGGAACGATGTGGGTACACCTGAGAACGATGTGGGAACACCGAGGAACGATGTGGCAACACCTGAGAATGATGTCGGAACATCCAGAGACGATGTATGTGGCACCACAATGGGAACGATGTGGAAACACTGGGAAACGATGTGGAACGCCTAGAAACGAAGCAGTGAACGAAGCACTGTGCATGTACACCATGCGCTGTGCATGTGCACAGTGCACAGTGCCTATGCATTGCGTATATGTATTTTGTACAGTGTGTGATGTACTGTGCACATTGCACCTTAAACTCGCCGCTGCGCACATGCACAATACATACGCACTTTGTGCACTAGTAGGCATGGTGCGCATGTACCGTGCACGTGTCCTGTACACATGCAGAGCACATACAAGCAGCGCATATACACTGCATGTGCACTTAGTGAGCCTACTGAGCGTGATTCTTCGTAGAAAATAGGCCTACGCCGAGCAACGAGGTTGCTACTCGCTTGGCAGTTTGGTAAAACTGACATAAAACTGAACAATATTCACAAGCGCTATTCGCAAGCAGTCTGAAGTGAGTTTAAAGTGAGTTTTAAGCACTAATCGTACAGTTGGTCTACACTATTCGTAAAGCCAATTATTTTTATGGACCTTACGACTCGCTTACAATTCACTTAAAACTTGGTTATGGCTGACTTGCGATTGACTTAAAACTCGCTTCCGAATAGCATATTCGCTCGTGGACCTGGGGCTTTAGCTTTGGATATCACGCTGGTTAAATAATCGAGCCTTTTAGTATTCAACTCTTTCACAGCCAATAATATTATCAAAATTTTGGTGGCTCGGATTAAAGCTTGGACTAATCCATAGAAACTGACCTACTACAGCTCTGTGAAACAAGTTATTGCGTAGAAATTAATAATAATAATTATAAATGATATTTGCTTATAGTCCATTTCGGCGGCGAAAGACGTCATCGAATACCTAAATTGAATTAGACTATATTGGGTATGGGGAATCCTAATCTGCAATCAGAACTTAAAAAATCCCGACGGCTTTTCTGTAGTTCAATCTTTTCTATATCACTTCAAAATTCATTTTCGGTGAACTACGAACATTAATGGTCTCGTAGGAACGGAACAACAAACAGTGAGTAACAGAACCACAAACGTTGAGATAAATTTTAAATACGACATAAGATTCAGATTCCTTGCATCTTATTCTACTAATTTTTTAGAAAATAAAGTGATTTAAACTGTTTTTTACAATTTTAAGAAAAATTGGCAATTTGGCGCCAACGGTTTGCAGCTTCCAAGACAGCAGAGGACAGTTACATTTGAATTGCAGTTTCTGATTGGTTGCTGCTTATCAACGCTCAACTCTAGGTGCAGTGCCGGATTTACACCATGAAGGTGGGGCACAAATTCTGTGTCGGCCCCCATTGAAAATGAGTAAATTTTTGCATAATATTTTAGCAATATTGTGCTTCATTGATGCAACAAAAAAGCGTTAATCATTGAAACGCATATAGACACAATCATTGTCATCGACTCATTTGTCAGTCATAGCAAATCATATGTCATCTTATGCATGTGCAGCATGACGTTGTTTCAATGACAATAAGCCTTCAAATGGACACCAGTGATCAATAGGCGGCATAGGGCTAATCCAACTGAAACCCTTTAATCACATAGGCTCGTGACTGTTCATCTAGAATAGATACTATATATTTTGGAACGTGTTCATAATGATTGATCAGTCTGTGACATACCAATCATTATGAACAAGGTTCCAATTATATTTCCAATTTTTCGAAACGCGCGAAATGGTCAAAATTTCCACGGATTTTTTATACCAGGCCAATAAATATAAGACCCGTAGTATTAAATATTATTCCCTTATCACCAGTTGACAAAGTGCAGCAAAGCATTCACGCAAATGTGATTTAGCGATCTCGAGGGGCAAATAAAATCCTAGTGTTCTATACTAGATGATCTAGTATTCTAGTATATGGAAATGATCTATATTAGTAGTATAGACCATTTCCATATGTCACGCCACGGGGCCCGGGGGTCGGGGGTCGGTGGGAGGTGACGCCCACCCCAGAGCTATGTCATCGTTGTCACGGAAGCAGAAGGGTCGATGTCTCCCCCCAACAGAAAGTTTAAATTCTTCAAATTTTGACATGCTATTTAAATCTATTTATTTTTAAACCTAATTGCTTTTTTCTAAGCAGTCGACTATCGCCTTTAAGGTTTTAAGGCCAAAATTAGACCCAAATCTTTTTTTCGCCTATTCAAGCCTTTAAGGCTACTTCGGGCCTAAATAATTTAAATATATCAGCTTATGCTTGCTAGGCCACAGTGACTGCAGCCTACGGTGGCGCCGCTACCGCGGCTATACACGTTTTCCCTCTGGCTACAGCATCACGTCATCCTCGTTTTTAGTGTAGACTTCGCAGGCGACGATAGTGGGCCTAGACCTATAAAATAATGCGCAGGCAACCTACTGACTTGCTTGGTAGCAGCTACAGCAGCCTGCAGGCTGCAGCTCAGCATACCAGTGTTACCACGCTAAGCATACGGACGTCGACAAGTTGTGTAGCGTAGCGTCGCAACAGCTCTGCAGCAATAACTTGGCGGAATAATTATGTAGGCTACTAAATTATTTGGTAAATTTGCTGCTGTAGGGCTGTTTTTGAGCTGAATTGTAGCTGCAGGCTATGTTACGCTTCAAATGCAATACTGTCAAAAATTGAATGTGCATCATATGCGGAGGCCCCCTTGTTTGCGGAGGCCTGGGGCACGTGCCCCGTGCGCCCCGCTGTAAATTCGGCACTGTCTAGGTGAACCTCATTAGATTCTTATTCGGTAACCGGATATTTGCTACACGGATTTCTCCCGCATAGACATTTTGCCAAAATGTTTGGTAGGACGCATAAAACAAATTTTCCTGTTCATAAACATTTAATAAAATCAAGAAATTTAGAATTTTTTTATTTATTCATTTTGCTCGCCAAAATTGTTTTGGATTAAAACCTCACTGATTTTGTGGGACACGTTTAATGATTTTTCCACATTGTTATTACTTTTTTTAAGAATATCCTGTATTCTTTAACTTAATGATTACTCAACATTGCTGCCAATGAACTTTCTCGCTAAAGGAGGACACATCACATATGCCGGTGAACACAGAAATATATCTAATTCAAAAATATAATCAACTTCTGAAGATTTTACTCAATCACAGTGACTCATTGATTTATT
The DNA here is from genome assembly GCA_034695025.1 of Chamaedrilus cognettii. Taxonomy (NCBI): domain Eukaryota; kingdom Metazoa; phylum Annelida; class Clitellata; order Enchytraeida; family Enchytraeidae; genus Chamaedrilus; species Chamaedrilus cognettii. Next base: position 17,386 of record JAQIWG010003392.1, read on the forward strand.
TCGATGAATGAAATCAATCATGACTTAGTACAATAAAAATCTGTGAGCACAAGAGGCTATCTGTAGATGTTATGATGTAAGGATTGAAGTGACCAGTTAAAAATTAACCTAGTACTGCATTCTTAAACCAGCTCATACGTTTATTGTAAAGCTCAGTATGATGGACTTTTCGATCAAATTGTAAAATTGAAAGTTATATAAATTGTAATTCTGCTATAGGCAATCTACTTCAGCACACACACGCATGCGTTTTGTGGCCGCACTCCTCGTTTACACAGGGGTAGACTATTTGCAGCCGCCCTCCACTTTATCCTATCCGTCGCATCCTCACGTCGTAATTTTTCTAGCTTTCACATCCAGGTCTGTCAGGTATTGCCACGTCGTTTCCGGTCTCCCTACACGTCTTTTCCTATCCACCTCATAATCCATACATTTCCGCATCCAATCATCCGGTTTCTTTCTCAAAACATGCCCCAGCCGTCTCAGTCGGTTTCTTCTGATCACCTCCCCCACAGCCTCCAACCGTATTCTAGCTCTCAAATGGGCACTATACTTCCTCTCTTTCAATGACACCCCGCTCATCCATCTCACCATTCTCATCTC
>JAQIWG010003393.1:0-17988 GCA_034695025.1 Chamaedrilus cognettii
TGACCAACCGCTACGTGATTAACCGCTAAAGTGACTAGACGCTAAGTGAATAACCGCTAAAGTGAGCAGCCGCGATTGCGATTTGTACCAGATTATAGGCCAACCAGACTATTGTAGCTTTTGTTATTATCAACACAACGACGTTATACGATAACTGATCTCCGTACTTCAAGGCAATCCAGATAAGTGCTGGACGAGCGCTACGCTCATCGAAAGCCATTCAAATTGAAGCAGTTTCTGTCAATGACTAAATATACAATTTTACGCGCTATTATTTCTATTATAGACCGTGCAATTATATCCAAGCAGATGAGTTTCATGGTCTGCTAACTAAAGCATTACCAGCCTATCACCTGTTGGCAATTGTTGATTAATTTGTCGGTGACTATTAATTCGATCCTTGCATACAAAATCTCGCCTTTTGATTTAGGCTAGTCTATTGCCTCTCGGTAAGTGTAAATGGGTCTAATCATTATTATTGTTAGGCAACAATCTGCTATAGTTGCTTCTATAGAAGATTGCTTCTATAGAGATATTATTAAAGCCTTCTTCACGAAGATAACTCAATATTTACTCCACGAAGACAACTTTGCTGTATAGCCTAGCTGCTCTTAAGACCGGTTGATAGACTTCGATTTGAAGTGCGATTTTATTTTGTAGTCCGAATTAACCAATGAAAATATATGAGAGAATTGCATCGAATAATCTGATTGGTTAATTCGGACTAAAAAAATAAAATCGCACTTCAAATCGAAGTCTAGCAACCGGCCTTTATAGATCTAACAATGATTGCTCATGCCATTTAGCCTACCTAGAGCGTGCATGTGGGCTACTATCAGCCTGAACCTGAGTCTCCTCATATCTAAGCGTTCAACAGGCCTATGCATTAGGCGGCGCGTATTTCAACAACGCGTGAATGGAGTGGAGTGGATAAAAGCTTTGATGTTTCTGTTGCTTTATTAGGTGTCAACTGAAGAAAAGTGACGCTTGTTCTAACAGAACGGCGCAAAGCACTTAAAAAAAATTAGCTTCGCGGCAGACATTAGTAGGGGCCTACACGATAATAGATTAGGCATGCAAGAGATGCTGTCTTCTCTGCCACGGCGCGGGACGTGCTTTAACTTTTTGATTCCGAGCGGCCCCAATTTCACACACAGCTGCCATTGAAACCGAGGCTCCGGCCTACGGCACTAAAATAAGCCGCTATGTGCGCGTAGGCTGCTCATTCATCAAGCCAAAATATTAAAACTCACTTAAGAAGACCGGAACTTCAAAATACTCTGAAGGCAAAAATGAAAACCATCTGTAGGCCTATCCTTCCGAGTTTTTATCCCAAAGTCTCTTTTATATTTCTGCATTAATTCACTTCCGTGATTCGCTAATTGTCGCTCAATTTGGTTTAGTTTATGAATTTTCATTTATTTACATTCAACTTTTTTATACCCCTAATGCTTAACAATCCGAGCATCTGCTTTGACATATTTCGATTTAATATTCAGTTTTAAAATTAGCAATTTTATCGAAGACATTTTGTGTCATAAGTCCTTTCGATCGTCGATGATTTATTAGTTCGATTATATTTGCTAAAAATCCTAACCTAAACCACTGCCGCTGCCGTAATGGTTTTTATTCTTGCTATTTGTGCTATATTTTCAGTTATCGCCTACTTTAGCAGTCGTTGGCTTTTGTAGAGAATAGGGGGAATGATGAATAATTCCTCGCAATTGGACGTCGATCCTCGTGGCTCAACTGCACCGCAACTGTGGTTCACTGCCGAGATACAGCACATGATGTGTGTTTGCAGTTTGTTGTAGTATTCTCAGACAGTTTTAAATCTAAATTAGCTGATTAGACGTTAAGTTTTACGCAATGTATTCATGATTTTATGTTTACGCTTAATAGGCCTATTTAGCAGAGTCGTATTCTCAAATATTTTAATGTGTGATGTTTAGATGATATATGTTTGAATATAAATGTTAAATATAGATATATATATATATATATATATATGTTTATCGGAATGAGAGAAGACCTACTTGAGAAGGAATAGTATGCGGATATGAAGAGAAGCCTGGCAGAAGATTGGTTACCCTAACCAATCTTATGTTTACATAAGATTGGATTCCTTAGAGTGGAAGGTTCGGACACCAAAGACCTGTTGCGCACTGAAGAAGAAGAAATATATATAAACCGTAGGCTCAGTCTATGGTGTACGGATGCGTTTTTTGTGCAGGCATGGATTCGGAGACTGTTCAAGGCCCCTTGCTGAATCAGCAGCTCTTGTTGAGAGCATCGTCTATCGACAAATGCTCCAACTCGTAGGTTCTTTCTTTAACCAAAGGACGCTTTTATGTCTATCTTTTATAGCGGTTGAAGTTTGATGTTTGATCTAAAATTATGCAATGCATAGTCTAGACAGTTTGATGGTTTTTTGACGGAATATTATGTTGCTTCCAGTTGCGTCTGCTGGAGAGTGTTGCGATGCAGAGAAACTCCCGTTTCATCGGCATTGAGGACTACCTTTTTCTTCTGCGCAAGGATAAGGTATAAAGAAGCAAATGTTGCAAATAAATATTTCAAGTTGCTTGGTTTAAGATTTTAGCCACAAGTGACAATTGTGTGCTTAAAAATGGTGTATGTTTCAGAACAAGCTACAACGCCTGCTGCGGTTCCTAGAGTTCAAGGACCTGAAGGCAGTAGCAGTGAAGGGCATCAGTCTCGACGATGACGAAACTGCCGATCTGGGTTCTACGCTAATTCACATCTTTTTACTCGAAATTTTAATTTTTTTGTGGCACACATTTCGTTCTGTAGCATAATGTAGAAGGAAGCACCCTTAAAATCAAAAATCAAAACAGCACACGGTTTCAATATGTATTGATGTGTATGAAGTATTGACACTGAATGGTGCGGACGATGCATTGTACGCATTTATTAAATAATGTAGCATTTCAGGTGTTGCATTTTAATATGCAAATTTGATTATTCCATCAAATACTTGTTAGAAATCTTTAGTCATGAGTGGATTATTGTAACTAGTGGCATTGATAGTTCTTGTGTTTTATGCTCAAAGTGTGTTAAGCGTCATTTGTGTAGAATTATTTTTTGAAACTTATAAATGAATTTATATGTTTGAAATATTCGTGTTTCTATCTGATGCTAATTGTTGATTGTTATTTACCTGACTCAAGTGCCGGGCTCTGAACACAAGTCCCCGGTCAAGAAGCGTAAGAAGATTTGCACCGACTTTCTAAGTCTCATCGACCCAATGGGTGAACTGCTGGCTCTGCTGGACGATAACACAGACGACGAAGTCAAACTTGAGCGAAAAATCGTACGTCCAGTTAAATATAGTCGTTGTTTCCCAGCTTGGTTTTTGCTTTTTTTGTAGATCAACTAGTATCTACTACTACGACTACCGTATCTTTTTTACCGCTCAGTGAAATTAAACAAAAATTAGTAGAAGTATCGAGTAATGATTCTAGTTGATATGTTTAAAATATGATTGGCAACGCTTAATTCGTGCCTTAGTTATTTAAGAAATTAGTTGGATGGTCTAATTTTGAGATGCGGCGTATTTGCTTCACTGTTTAGATGCAGACTATATATAGAGCATGGTATGGTCATCGTTTTAAGGAACATCTAGTGTAGTATTTTAGCTGATGCTTGTGTAGAGAGCGGAGATGATGACAAGGGACATGGACTCTAGGCAGTACATGGACTACTGCGAGGCGCGCCAGGCCAGCTTCAGTTAGTGCCTTCTTCTGTTACTAGCATCATGCCAATGAAGTGTTGTGGCCAAGTGGTGTGTTCACGTAGACTGACCAGTTCGTGTTTAGCATGTTGGATCTGATGAGTCGTTGATCCGTGTATGTCATCTCAATCTCGTCACACTTTCATGCCATCCGCCACTGCTCTATTAAAGAACATAGCATGTAACTTTGAGCCAAGAGTAGTCGGATTGTGCAAAAGGCTCGTTAGTCGACGTATTTATTGCATTATAATGTTTACACTTTCTGTTATCAACCATTTAAAACCATTTTTCACTTTAAGTACTTTTTTTTGTGCTGCAAACTGTTCCAATTTGATTCCTTGACACGTTTGATTGATTGATGTCCTCGTGATAAGCCTAACCCGAGGTTGTTGACTGTCAGCGCCACGCTACAAGACACAGAAGCTCAAGGACTGGCTGTTGGCGGGACTCAACATGGACATCAAGCTCAACCCGTTCGGCCTCGAGGTGCTCAGCTACATGGCCTACGAGACCGTCGCACAAGTACGATTATTTGATTTATGCCCATTATTCTTATTTGAAATTTGATTGGATTCATATGCTTGTATTTAGAACTTGAATCTCGATTGATGTATATAGATACTGTTTTTTCATTTTGGACGCATGCATAGTGAGTGTTGGAGATTTACATAATGTGGTTTTGTCAATCTTCACTTTGTAGCTTACGCATTGCCCCTCGTGATATTTATTGATTACTAGTATTGTAAATTAGGAATTGTAATTTTTTGAAGGTACATGATTGTGATAGTTTGATTTCCTATTATGTAGACTTCTATTAGTTGATATCCAATCACTCAGATTTTAAAAAGGTGTGTAATTTATCAAAAATGTCAATTTTCTCTATACGCGTAGATAGTCGACTTGGCGCTGACAGTGCGGCGGGACAGGCGTGCCGTGTGCGGCGATCCTTTCACACAAGAGATGGCGCCTGTGTGCGATAACTACAGCGACCTCGCTGATTCTATACGTTCCAATGTCTCAGGCACCTCTGCCTCTAACTCCACTGTACGTTCTGACTTTGACTTGTGAATTTTAAAATTGACAATCTTTGTATGGTGATGATTTTTTGGCGGTGCTTTTATCCACTGCTTCTTGCATTGCAGCTAGGTATTTAAAGCAAGTTTTTTTGGCTAATATTTTAACGACATGCGGATCGGAATAAAGATAATTGATTTCGAGCCCAGAGCTCCTCGAGCGAGCCATGAGAGGCGACTAAAAAAGAGGGAGGGTTCTTTGCTTAGCCCTGAGACACTGAACCAGACTGTGGTGGTCTGGACATTAAATTAACGGTTAATAAACACCCAAAAACACCCAAAAATCTATCTACATTTGTTGGTGATGCTTATATTGCCTGTTGGAGATCAAAAGATCTATGTTATTTTGCTTACATCGTCAGTCTTTGCTTCTCATCAGTCATATCTTTCTGTCCTAGATTTCATCAGGCCTAGCTTCAGATGCTGCTGCTGTCGCCAGAAAAGTTTCAAAGGTTCATATCATTGCAAGAAGTGATTTGAAATACTGCAATACCTCCTACTCTCACATAATGCATATAATAGACATCACACAAATACCTCTTACTCTCTCATTCGCACATACTAATATTTCAGTTGTTATTTTGAGATAATTTGAGAAGAGTGCTTTTAGGATTGTGTTGCTTTGCTTCCTCTGTTAAAGTGTGGGGCTTAGAAAGTTTGACTGACAGTGTGCTTTAATTTTTAGGCCAGTTAATGAAGAGTGAAATTGCTTAAAACAGGTGTCGTGGATCTTTTGACTATGGATCCGCATGCTCTCAAGCAGATAGCAAGCATTCATTGTACATATTGAATTTTTAATGTAGTTGTAGAGTTACCGTATTCAGTTAATGTTGCAATTTTTGTCCAGTGGATAACGTTATATGAATATGTGCTGTGTTGTTACAGCCGGCGAAACAATTGTCCTATGACATTATAACCAGTCAGGCTATCCAACCAAATGATATCTACGAGGCATTGCGGCGATACTGTCAGCCCACGGGACCCTTCGCAGATTTCTCTGTAAGTTGTGGTGTGAACAAATAGTTATTGTAAATTGCTAATTTGTGTGGTGATTTTCAAGGATAAAATATATATAATTATTTAATCCCTGATTTATAAATTGAGATGCATTAGATAAAACATTCTCCTACCCTCAAATTCTTAATTTACGAATAGCTTAGACTGGAAGGCCCAAATTTATATTTGACTGTGGTTCACGTTTTTATCTATTTAACAAAATTTAACAGCGTATAAGGAGAGAAGTTTGTATGCGTATGATGTGTCTATTAAACTAGAATTGTTTCTTTTTTTGCAGAAAGCGCCGTTGTGTTACACATGCGACTACCTACTATCCTGCTGATCGAAACTGGAATGAAATTATATCATTTGGACTGGGATTATATTGTATTCGTCTTATATATACAACACTGCCATTTAATGACCAGAATGTCAGACTGAGCTTATTTCTACAACTAAGCCATCCCACGGAATAAAACATGGCAGCGATCAGATTGCAATGATGCCATACGGGCATGAGTGGTAGAACCGTTGAAAATATTTATAACAAAATATTTATGATTTAAAAATATTCATAAATATTTTTTTTCAAAATATATTTTTCTTCTGTATCGTTTTTAATTACTGTGAAAACACCTTTTTTATGAAGGTAGAATTATTGTGGCCTGCATAATAGTCATGAGCATAATAGTCATAGCATAGTCATGAAAATATTAATAGAACATGTAAAACGTTTTACGTATCAAATGAAGAAAAGTTGTGCGTAATGTTAAATTGTATATATTTTCACGTTATCAGAAACCATGCACCAAGCGAAGAAAATCCTTGTTTTTCAAACTAACGTATTTTAAATACTGCAATACCAATACATTAACGCAAAAATTAATATTACTGGACCATAAATCATGACGTTCTAAAAGAGATATCTACAAGCCTAAGTATCTAAATAGCGCACAATTACAATAGAACACAAACCAAGTCTGAAGCATGATCTCTTAGCAGCTGTACACAAATATCTGTCTAGACAATCTTACAAACTGCCAAAGCAGTTAGGGAAAATGCTTAAAATGCATCACTTCTGTAACCCTGATGTTCGTAGCTGGCCAATAGCATTCAAGGCCACAGATGCCCTGTTTGTGAACGAGCTGATAACTAGGAGTTACACGTAGGTCAGGTCAAGTCAACAATAGCCAATCAGATAAATAATATAATGTTTCATGACATATATGTGTTTGAATTTCTTTTTGATAAATGACAAGTTTCATAGATCACTGCTTGCAAACACCGGGCATTAGAGTCGATTGTGTCCGACAGAAAAACTAACCATAAGCTAGAAGCTTATCACCACTTTGTGTTATCAAACAAAGAATCGTTCACCATTGAACTTAATCCCAACGTCCCAATACCATGATGAAGATCTTGAAGCTATAAGGCCGGTGTAATCTATAAAAAGCTACATCATATTTCTTCTGCATATTTCTTTCTCCTTTGTAATATTCCAATGTAAGCACTCAACACACTGGGATATAACATATAATAAGTGCATTAGAGTAATGTGAATTAATTACTGATTGAACTAATTATGTCCATTAATCTATGCATTGATACGTAATTATGACATATTGATTATTACGCATTGATGTTGTTAACTGTTCACAAACACAGTGTGTTCATATTATGCGACATCACAACCAACATTATAAACTAAATAAAAGAACTATTACTAAACAGTCCTAGCACTAGTATACAATAAGCAATGTTGTTATGGAAGCAGTCAATAAGATCTACAGAGTACTTTAGAATTACTCTTTGTTTGCAGTAGTATACGAGTGATACGCATGAAGCCACTAATTTATGCACATAGGAAGCAATGAATATCTGATATAACTACGACCTATATCAAGGTACAGCACGCTATTTTTTGTACCGGTATGATAGAAAACGTTGCAATTTATTCTGCATGTTTTTGTCAGTTCGCGTAATTAGCTTCGACATAATATACATGTACGCATAAAAAGCCGTTTGGCCTGATATTTTAGCATAAATGTTTGTTCAAGGCTGAACTGTTTGCTGTAGGCCTGACTTTTTGTCAAGCCTACAGAATAATAGCAGTACCAAAAATGAAGAATTGTTCTGAAGAAGTTGAGATTGCATAATTTACATCATAAAACAGCATCAAATTCTCACAGGAAGTCATTCCTTTGAAGCTGATCACAAGTTCGGTTGCTACATCCACAATCAGCAGCAACCATATAGAATCGTTTACACTCTACAGATCATACTGTCAGATCAGTAACTAAGAGAATATTCAATGAAACGTTAAAAATGTTTATAAAATCGGAAGATTATGATGCTAAAAGCTGAAAGTAAATCTACATTTGCTTCTGATCACCTGTTTTACAAGTTTGACTACTATACTCACATTCTCACAACCAAACACAATCTAGCAGATTACAAAACTCAAAAAAATCTAGCTGAATACAGAGAATGATTCTCACTCATACTAAGGAGAAAATACATCTACACATCTAACAAAATACTACGTTGACACTGATTTTTTTCGCTAAACTCAAATTTCACACCCCCACCCCGGGAAAGCATTAAAGATAAAGCTTACTAACGAAGTCACCAATCGTATAACAACCAACCCCGTGCAGGCCCGGGAACAAAGAATTGCCTTGCAGCTCAGAGCTCCTCGGGCGAATCGTAAAAGGCGACTAAAGAAGGGGAAGCGGTTTTGTGGGGCGGCCCTCTTACAACAAAACCGGACGGTAATAGTCTTTGATACTCACACGTCCTTAAAATTAAGCCCCAACCCCCCGTATAACAACTACCGCCCAGAAGAACTCCTTTCATTGTGTACAACTTTAACAATGCAGCAGCGAACGCCATGAGAAATGCATTATTTGTGTTCTGAGCTTAAGATGCTGCAAAGGATCTCATGAAATTAAAACATAAATTAATATTCTGTTAAAATATTTTATTACATTACACAAACTTTCTCCACAAATTAGATCCAGCAAGCCAAACGCATGCCATCATACGTTCACAGCTACAATCAATCACACAACTCGCTACACAGTAAATCATGATATTTTTGCATACATGTCATTGTGCTAATTTCGTGATTCGGTTAAACTCGCAAAAATTACAGGTGCGAAAATAACGCTGCATAAACCATATAGAATGTGCAGTCATCAAAACTCAAAAAAGTGCAGAAAAATTTCTAAGAGGTCAAATTTCTAAGACACAAAACCGCCTAAATAACATGGAGTAAAATTACACGTTCTACAGTGCCGGCGCTCGTTATGAAGCAGCACTACTCGGGCACCCCCGGCCAGGAGTAGGTGACCGGGACGAAGCTCTCATAGTCCGGAGAGAACTGGTGGTCACGCACAAATGCCTCCTTGTCGACGGGCTCAGGGTAGGTCCCCGCGAGACCCTTCTCATAGGCGTAACTAACGATCCTCGCCGCCAGCTTGGTGGACACCTCCTGAACGTTCTTCAGCGGCGGGTACACTCTGCCCTCCGCTAGATCGGCGTCCGTCACCATCGAGGCAAGCGACTGAAAAACAGGTGTTAAAAATATCTAAAATCTTGGCCACTGCAGCATAGGCTTGTAGCAAATATTTAGTTTAAATGTGCATTTAATTTCATCACAATTTAGTGGATATAAATACGCATCACAATACTGAAATCGACCAAATTAAATACTAAACCAAAATAAATATAAATACAATAAGATATATCGCATTATTCGAACGACACGTACACAATCACCATTACACAAAAAGAAAGTAACAACCATCACGATATAAAAAAACAATCTAAAAATGTATGCACTTATATGTTGCTAAAAAAATGTCTTCGACAAATCGTTTAGCGGGTGACCAATATCATATTTATACTATTATTATATATAATGCAGATATAGTGGCTAAATTAATATAACAACGAAATATACATTAACAGACAGACACAGCAGACCTGTGAGGCAGCCAGGAACATCCCATCGGTGACGTGTCTGGTCCCAGCCACTATCACACCTAGCGCCACCCCAGGAAAGATGTAGGCATTGTTGCCCTGTCCAGGGTAGTACTTCTTGCCGTTTAGCTCTACCGGGTCAAACGGACTGCCGCTCGCAAATATACAGCGGCCCTGAACACCATGTAGCAAATGTACGTTTCACACCGTCTTATTGTAATGTCTGAAACACAATTATATAGAACACTTTGCTATCAACATTGATGGACGCCAACAGTCACTGCCACTCAAAGTGCGTCCCTAAACACCTGATTGAAGAAGAATGAAGAAGAAGAATCAACATTGAATTTCAACAATTTGATCTCGCTGTATAACCCTAGAAACCAAAGAACAAAGATTTGGTTTGCAGCCCAGAGCTCCCCGGATGGGCTGAGGGCGGAAAATGGTAACTAAAAATGGGGTTCTTTGCTGGCCCCGAGGCGCCTCAACCCCTCCAGCAGGCTATTGCCCCCCAGGCAACTGAGGAGGGACCTGGGGGGAAAGAGCCTGGTGGAGAAGTTGAGGATGGCGATGGACAGGGATGGCGAGAGTTTGCCATTAGCAGCTGCTGCTCAAGCGAGTAAGGAGGAGGAGGAGGCGCCGAATCAGATGGTAGTCTTTGTTACTACCCATGATCGTTAAACGTCAAACCTCACCACTATCATCCCGAATTGACTCGATGTAATATTTAAGTCACATTTTGCAATCACACCTTTATATGCTCGCACTATATTAACAGATATCCAGATAGAAAGAAGCACAGCTGACCTCAGTAATGCGGTACGCCTGCTCCGCCGTGCACTCTGCCTTGCTTGTCGGGTTACTCAGGGCAAAGATGATCGGACGTTCGTTGTTGGCGGCCATGGTCCGCAGAAACTTTTCCGTGAAGGCGCCGTGGATGGCTGCGGCGCCCACGACAGCGGTCGGCTTGATCTCAGCGCACACCTCCTCAAGGCTCCTGATGTCTCTATGCGCCTTGGCAAAGTGAGCTTTGTGCTCAGTGATGCCACCGCTAGCACGGTTCTGAAACGCCACAATATCGTACGCACGTAGACACAATACGACTAAAGTTCCAAAAAAAAAAAAGCTTTTAGTTTCTGACGCATCAGACCTATATACAATTAAAATATTAATATCTCCAGTAGACCAGCGAAAAGTGAGCAGCCCATTACTCCCCTGGAGTGCTGCAAGTGGTGACTACAAAAGGTACGCTTCACATAACAATCACCATCAATTATGCAACTGATGTAACTACTGCACCAGCAAGCTACACAATAAAATACACCATACAAAATTTGGAACATTATACTTGCTTCGTAATTTGGGAACAAAAGCTGTGTAATATTTTCCAAAGTCATAGTAAGAGTAGAGCGGCGTGTTGCCAACCTTAGTGACGAGTCCCTTGGAGTCAACCATCCAGATCTTGGATGCGGCGTCTTCCTTCGACGTTCCCTCCTCCATCATGGCCGCCACCAGCAGCTCAGCTATGCCTATAGAAGCCTGAGCAGAAACGTGACTACATAATCATTTTTGCACAAACTGTAGACCCAGAATAATCTGTGCCTTCTTCTGCTTCCATTAGGTGTTTAAAGACTATGAGTAACTATGATTGTTGAAATTAACTGATGCCTATGGAATCGAGAAAAAAATATAATCAAAATGTAAACAAGCAAAGAAATTCTGTAAAAAATGTATGCAATTGTTTACAAATTTTAAACATGCTAGCAATTAAGGGAGTAAAGTAATCATCTTTCAAAATGTTCAATGCAGAATTGAAATTAGATCTACGATCATAGCATCATCCAATCTGCAATCAGCGCAGTGAGAAACTGAACAAAGATTCATTTCACGCAGAACTATTGGCTACTGAACTCCGCAATCCACGATCACTCAGATAAGTCTCCATTTAGCGAATGGGTATTGTGGTAATTTATTCAAAAATTTGCGTTCAAACATCTTTAACAAACATGTTCTAATGCTGAATTGAAGGACTGAATTGAACTCTAGAACTGCGCTTGATCATGAAGTGAAGCCCAACTCACTTCGCCGGCCCCTTGAAAGAGAAACTTCTGGTCTGAGAGTCTCGTCTTAACAATGCGCATAGCTGCGATCATCCCGGCCACAGCCACCGAGGCAGTTCCTTGACGGAAATAATCATCGTAATATTAACAGACCCCATTTCTATCTCCGTACAATTTTTGATAATATATGCAATAGTTATAAATCAAATTAAGATACAAGACTTCAGGGTTCAAGACAAATTTTTAGGGTTTTGGTCTGTGGGGATAAAGGACTGCGTACAAAATACCATTAGTCCGGTTCAGTGCACCGGGGTCAAGCCAAAAACAGCTCCTCCTTCCTTAGTAGCCTTTTACGACCCGCCCGGAGAGCTGGGCTGCAGCCCCATTCTCTTTTTATCAGTCTGTAAGGGGTGGATTCGTCATTCTCAAAATGGCAACCAGTTGTGAACATTTCATATTTATACTAGCCTTATATGATGTACATAAACATACTTCCATTGTTGTAATTTTTATTTAATGATAAATCATTGTATTATAGAATTCTTTTAAAAGGTGTGAAAATGTTGCAGGATTCAGCATCAGGCACAAACCCTGTATGTCGTCGTTGAAGGTGAGATACTTATGGCGATACTTCTCGAGCAGACGAAACGCGTTGCTGTTTGCAAAGTCTTCAAACTGCACCAGCGTGCCCTGACCGTATCTGTCGATGCAATTCAGAAAAGCTGAATATTGCATACATGAAGGTCTGACGCCAAAAATCTGACACTTTTGTCATGCTCATTTTCACCTTGGATCGCCAATTTTGTCATTCTACTAATATTACTGTATCAAAATTTAAATGTATGACTTTATCTCTAGACTATATGTAGTCTGCAACCAATTCTAGCATGCCTCGTCAATTTTTTGTCATATACACACACTAACACACTCGCGGTTTAGTGGACGGATTCCTTGCCTAGGCAGAGGTAGATCATTTGCAGCCATTGACATAAGAATCTGCACCCTTACCCCTCGGGAAACACATTTTTATCCACATTCTTGTCAGTCATTCAGTCATTCTTGGATAGCTTATTTTAAATTATAATTGATGTCTATACGAACCTCCTTACAATGGCCTCCATGAACTCATCGATGAACTCGTCGTACTTGGATCCTCTAACGCGCTTGTGTCGCAGACCAATATACATCGGGTTCGCAAGCAGCGTCTGTGCAAAATACACACACAATTAAAATAGTAGCCATTTTTTGACACAATCGCTTCAGTAATTTATTACAATCGCCTCAGTGTAATTAATAACGATGTAATCGAATTGTTTATGCTATATCCCATGAAGTCGCAAAAGAAAGAATAGACCTGCAGCCCAGACCTCCCCGGGCGACTGTATAAAGGCGATCAAAGAAGGGGGAGCGATTCTGTGGCGGCCCTCTTACACAGAACCGGATTGTAATAGTCTTTGTTACTAGACCTGAACTAAATATGATCCTCAACTAAACATGGTCCTCAACTAAACATGATCCTCAACTAAACGTGATCCTCAACTAAATATGATCCTCAACTAAACATGGTCCTCAACTAAACATGGTCCTCACCTAAATATGATCCTCAACTAAATATGATCCTCAACCAGGGGGATGGGCTGTTGATGATATTGCAGTTGGCAATTTTTTTCCATTTGACAAAAGCCCTTGGTGAATGTTTTATTCATCCTAGTTCTTAGAAGCTCACTAACTGGAAATATGGCGATGAAAAGAAATATAAATTCAATATATTCAAGTACACTCAAAGGGCACAAATGACAATGTTTAACAAATTTGCCAAAAATCGTACGGCCTGGGAAAATAAAAAGTTTTTGGCAAATGTTTGACTAATTTTTTCAAGACCCAGATCAGGCCCTGGTTTCTACACACAGTCCTTAAACTTCCAAACCCCCGTCCCCCCTGTTTATGCTGGCACACAATAGATAAAAAAAAAAACTAGAACAATCTGCACAGCTGATATTAAAATATCTCATGTCTAAAGCTACCGTATGACCTTTAATCTCATTACTTAAAAAGTTGTCAAATGTGAATAATGCTCACTTCGTTGTCAGTTCCCACGTCGAGTTGAATGGGGAGACACTGCTGCGGCGGCACGCCGCCCATTGCCGTGTACAGCGAGAGCTTCCCAACTGGGATACCTGCACACCACAATAACACGTGCACAGGTTAGATTAATCCAAATCAAGTCAATCAGCAATCAAATTGTCAAAAATATACAAAAAGAGAGTTAAAAGTGACCGTTGTCAATCTCCTATGCCTAGCGATCCACCGTTTGAGTCAACTCGAGGTTAACTTGCAATGGTGAATACCACTATAAGTGTTTTTAGCCAAATCTACCACATCCTGAATATCAATTAATGTTATTGCTTTCAGACACCGGTACTGAATCATCAAAACCCTTCACAGATCTAAGCTACCACGTAACAAACAATAAAACCTAGTGAACAAAATTGTCTGCGCCTTCTTTTTGTATATTACCCTTGTAAAATACAGCAAGGTGAAAGATTTTAGACAATTGACCAGAATATAACCAACGTGCTAATTACAAGCGCTAGTGAATTAGAAATTGCTAGTGTTGATTTGTGGTGTTAGTAGTTTAACCAACACTACAAATCAACACTAGCAATTTCTATTCACTAGTGCGTTTGAGCATAAAGCTAGAAATTATAATGCAGGTCAATTTAGCTATACATGACCAGTCGTTAAGAAAAAAGTCAGTTGTTCGCACCCATTCCAAAAGATCCGAGGTCTCCGAGACCAAGGATTCTCTCTCCATCGGTCACCACGACTGCCTACGTACGAAATAAACAGCACTAACTGTGCAAAAGCATAAAAAGGTGTCAAATACATATCATTAAAAAGATTAAGAAATATTTATAATTTATCTCAATTCACACAGTAGTAGACTCTTTCACTCTTGAATTTATCATTATTATTTAAAATAAACACAAAGCACATTAGGCCTAATATAAGCCGGTTATTCAGCATTTTCAGAAAAAACAACAAAAGAAAACCCCAAAAAGCAAACTGATAGAAAGCAAACCTACAGCGGCAGGGACTCTAATACTCAGACAAAAGTCAACAAAGTTCTCAATCACTCTACGTCACCCAAGCCTATAGGCAAAACAAAAAAAATTTAAATGCAGAATTCAGTTTCACAAGTCTGCAAATCATGTTTCAATGCCAGCAAATCAAAATTTACAACTGTAGGTACCTTGACTTGAGTTTCAGGCCAATTGCAGAGAATCTCATAGATGTGATCCACATCATTGATCGTGATGTACAGGCCACTGCAAGCCACGATATGCATCACTTCAAAAAAAGGTGTGAAATCGACCTCAAACAATAGCATATAATTGAAAAATGCGTCACAGAAACGACAGAACATAGTTTGCTGTACAGCATTCGAAGAAAATTTACAGGCATAAAAGTGTAAAAATACACGCTCATTAACAACAATATGCATTTATTGTTTCAGATAAATCTAAATCCATGCACATCAGAACCCTCATAAATTAATTCAAAGCATTTAAATAAATTCCCAAATATATTAAATCGTTAGTTTTTGCTTAAGTAGCTTTCTCACCGTGGCTTTCTGAAGATGAATCCGAAGTTCTGGCATGCCAGTCCCACGGTGGGTGTGTAGATGATGGGAGCCATCTCTTCAATGTGCGCGGACACGACGTCATAGAACAGACGCTCGTTGCGATCGTGCAGCGCAGTCAGGTAGATGAACTGAAATAAGGTGTCAATTCGAACTCAACACTAACTTACACTTGAAAAAGGTGTCCTATTGAACTCTAAATTTAACTGAAAATAAGCTCATAATTGTGCATAGTGCATATAACAACCAACGCAGTATTTACGTTGCATCAGTTTGTCGTGTGGCTCAGTTTAACCTTGGTTATTAAGAAAAGAAGCACATATATTTTAGGATTCATGCTTGTGCAGTTCGATGGAGCTCGTTGCAGATCCATTTACAATAATAATAGACAGGCTTTTAAGCTATACCTTGTCAGGCTGGGAATTCAATATTGTCAATTAACAATAATTATTTACTCACACCTTTTTTTAGTCTCACCTTATCGAGGTCGGTGGAGCAACGTCTGAAGTTTGCCAGGATGCGAAGTTGCTGTTCGTCTTGTGTGAACACAACAGGAGGCAGCAGTCCATGAATTCCCAGGATCTGACGCTCCTTGAGCGTGAACGCCATGCCCTGAAACCAGCAACCAATCATAGGCTCGAGAAGTAGGTCAAATATAGGTAAACAGATCTCAGTTGATTAAAGATAGAGACGTCGACCATTGGCAATGAGAGTGGTTTTGCTAACAAGTCGCAAAATTTCACTTTGACCCAATTCGATAGAATAATTCATTTACAACAGAATTAACAAAAAATGCTTTGTTAAATCTTATAGCACCATATCTCAGCAATGGACTTCCAGCATTTGATGCTTTTTACATTGATATGTTCAATTACCAATCATAGGTCAGAAAAGTGTGTAAAGAATCGATTAACCGGGTTGAAGATGTATTCTGCTTGAGTGTAGAATTTATACAATTGCATACGATGTGAACCACCAACCTTGTTCAGAAATGGGTCGCGCAGAAGTTCAATACCACGTACTTTTGGTCCACCTTGTTCAAATACACTGCAAGTGCAAACAGAATTTTATCAATACAAAAAACCCCAAAATTAAAAAAACAATACCTGAACGGTATCACAAACACTTTGTAAAATATCAAGTTTTAGTCAAATCACAAATTTCTAAATAATAATAGCTAACCAGAAGCAAAGCACAAACACCACAAAATAAGGTCTTACTGCCTTATTATACCATTCACGATACAAAAATTATATTCATTTACGAGTTGTGGTGGAATTCAATCTTAACTAAACAATTACATTGTCAAGGTGTACAAATAGTAATTACCAACAATTCAAAACAAATCAGACTTTAACATACACCAAAGACTTTAAATTTCAATCGCACTACCTGTGTCGCTTGCGTGGGGTGTGGACAGCCCTTGACTGGACCGCTAACAACGACCACACCCCTTTCTCCTTGACCCCGCCTCCAAACTCTTCGATCGCTCGGCCCAGACTGATGCGTGCGGGGTGTCCCAGGAGACCAGGGTGTCCCAATCGATGGGAAACGTAGCGCAACACTGGACTCGCCATTCTAGATTGGTGCCCGCTGAACCATTACAACTCAATCAAGCTAGTCTTTGAACACGGTACTGTAATTTTAGTATTTATAAAAAAAATCTTATAAAATTCATGAATGCTGTAAGATAATTGTGTTTCCATATTGCGGCATGCTCATGCTGGAAGATAAGTGGTTCCCGGTTACTGTCATCAGAAAACTAAATTAGATAACAATTTTAATACTAATAGCAAACATTTACTTATAACATTATATTATCGGTGATAAAATAAATGCACGTACGGTTAGTGTTTCGTGAATACATGCCATAAAACGACGCCACGCCTATCTTTGACACGAACAGCCAATAATCCTATCCTAATTAAATGCTAATGACCACCGCCCCTTGGGTAACAAGCAAGCACCAGATTATGATAAACGTAATAATTGAGCATGATACGGCTTTTTAGTACTAAACAATAAGTCTCTCATCTTACAAAAGGCCAGCACAAGCAAACTAGAGCAAAACGCATGATCAAAATTAGTTCACTTACATCGCCTTAAATTGCCTAAAAATGTAAGTAGCCTACTCCAAGAATAAAATAGTAATACGATATTCTATTTCCAAAATCCGAGGCCACTAAGTCCAAACAAATGATCTAGAAACAAACTCATTGATAGATTTATCATTAATATCTGGCTTGTTGGTTGGTCTAAAATTAATAAAAAATGACATTAACTAAAATAGGTCAAGCATATTATTTTGCAATGGACAATTTCTGTTCAATGGTTAATCATCAGACAACCATTTAGGCCTAGTCAAGACACTTATATTTTTTTTCAAATATTAATATGTAATAAGTGACCAAGTATGCTCCGCTCGCCACGGTGCACGAGTTCGTGCCCGTGGCCATAGAGACAATGGGTACATGGGGA
>JAQIWG010003394.1:0-17986 GCA_034695025.1 Chamaedrilus cognettii
TTTTACTTAAGTTAAATATCACTTTTCAGTTTTCCACTATTTCAGTTTCACTTTTACTTAACTGGAATAACACTGGTTTAAGGCGTCGAACTGGGAAGTCTACATATCTGGATTCACTCCCGGCGTTGGCGACTATAAAAACTTCAGCAAGGCTGTTCGATACAAAAGTGTCACTAGATGCTAACCTGCATGATAACTTGATAGTCAATTTGCCCAAATATAATGATCGTCTATCTTGATCCAACATTGAACTACAGCCAACACATTGAAAACGCAAAAGGAAAGGCTGGCAAAACTACAAATCTACTGAAAACACTTACGGCCACAAACTGGGGAAAACAAAAAGAAACAGTCATCACGACATTGAAAACAATAACAAGACTCACCATTGAAGATGCAAGTACAGTTTTGATCCTGTCGCAGCAAAACTGCCAAAGGAGCCAAAACAATGGTGAGGGGCCAGTGGAAGGCCAACATGTTAACTAAACTGCAGACAGTACAACATGCAGCACTGAGAGTAGCCACAGGTTGCACAGGTTCTCAGACACAAACATCCAACACCTTAATGAGGAAACACTCGTCGTACCCGTACAAAACCATCTGCAACTTCTTGCTTCTCAATATCGTCACAAGGCAGAACATCCCTCAAACCCTTGGCATAAACTATCTAACAGCAAATTCAACAACTCACAATCAGGCAATTAATATTTAACTGTAACAACTCTTACACGCAACAAATGCTCACAGACCCAGCCACAGTGACAGAAGAAGAAATCAACTAAAACCTACAAACTACGCACATCAACGCAGTCCAACAATGCGCAAACAGCAGAAACCCCAACAAGATACTAAACAACCAGGAACCTACAGTACATATAGGCTAGTAGTGAAGAAACCCTTTCCAGAAAAACCAGACGCACTCTAGCACAAATTCGCACTGGAAAATCACCTGAAAATCATTTACAAACACAAATAAAATAGATCTACACGTACATCCATCTCCATTATTGATTGATATTGATTGTGTTCCAGTTGATCTACATTTCTATACTGGCCAACTCCTGTAGACTGAGCATATATGTGGTGGAATTTTGATGATTCAAGATTTTGATTGATCAGCCAATCATGCTCCTTGGTTATTATTTGAGATATAACAACTATTTGATCAAACTAATCATTAACTTAGCAACGACTAAGTTAATGTTGTTTATATATGGCTAATATGGCAGGAAAAAGCGATAAGTTTTGCTGCATGAGCTGCCACACGTTGTTCCTTGCTAAAGGACTTATTCAACTTTCAACGCTAAATACTTGTTAAACCGCCGCTAATTCTAAATTGATTTCCTATCAAAGTAGTTCCAAAGTGTTGCAATCAATGTTCCAATGATATATCATTGAACGGAAACTGAAACTAATACCCTTCCATTAACGATAACTGAAACTGAAAGTATTTTGAGAAAGTTAACTGAAATGAAACTGAAATGCCAAATCTGGAACTGAAATGAAACTGAAACAAATTTCAGACGTTCTGAAATTGTATAACTCATTGCCTTTTTAAATCTTTTGTGACTGTGACTTTGAGCTTTACACTACAATACGCTAAATGTTGCTCAAGTTGGAACGGTTGTTGATAGCCTACAAACTTAATTTTTTTAAGCAGAAAAGGAAGTTCAAACTATTATTACACTCAATTGTTTTTTTACCTCTCGGTGTCATTTCTGCAAAAAACTGAAAAATTCAAGCGATCTAGTCAGTCATCTGCCACAGTTTAGTGCTTATGTGCCCCATGAAGCTACGGAAAAAGGGAAAAAGCAAGGTAAAAGAAGTGCACTCAAGAGAAACTCGACGGAGGGTACACGCTAATGCACAGTTCAAATCTCAAGCACTGAAGCAATGTCAGGGTCGTTAAGTTGTTCGATGCGCAATGGAATTGACTGAATATTGGCAACGAATGGACTTTGAAATTATTTGAGAACTGAATCTGAAACTATTTGAAACCTGAAACTGTAACTATTGGAAACTGAAATTATTTGAGAACTGAAACTAAACTATTTTAGAAACCGAAACTATTTGAGAACTGAAACTAAAACTAATTGAAAAACTTAAACTGAAACATTTGAGAATTGAAGCTGTAACTGAAACTGAAATTATGGACCTCGAACTGAAATGAAACTATTTTGAGAAGTAAAATATCACTGCAATGTTCAAACATGTAAACAAGATTTTAAGCAAGACGCCGTACTGTACGGATTTTGTGCGGACTTTTTGATTGATCATTTCTCGCATAACTGATTTCTGTTGCAATGTTGAGGGAAAAGAGCAAAGTAAAATGACTGATGGTGCTTACATGCTTGCAGAGGCCACGCGCAAGGAAGGACTTGTTCAGGCTGCCGACTTGTACGAGTTCATCAGAACTTACATAGACGCAGAGAACGTTGCCAAGGAACAGGAGGCTAGGGAAAAAGCCATTCGAGAACAGGCTGCTATAGAACAAGCTGCTAGAGAACAAGCTGCTAGAGAACAAGCTGCAAGAGAACAAGCTGCTAGAGAACAAGCTGCAAGAGAACAAGCTGCAAGAGAACAAGCTGCTAGAGAACAAGCTGCAAGAGAACAAGCTGCTAGAGAACAAGCTGCTAGAGAACAGGCTGCACGAGAACAAGCTGCAAGGGAACAAGCTGCTAGAGAAGAAGCTGAAAGAGAACAGGCTGCTAGGGAACAAGCTGAAAGAGAACAAGCTGCTAGAGAGCAAGCTGAAAGAGAACTAGCTGAACAAGCAGCCAGAGAACAAGCTGAAAGAGAACAAGCTGCTAGAGAAGAAGCTGAAAGAGAACAAGCAGCCAGAGAACAGGCTGCTAGAGAACAAGCTGCCAGAGAACAAGCAGAAGAGGCTGCTAGAGAGCAAGCAGCACACGAACAGGCGGCTAGAGATCAAGCCTTGAGGGAACAAGAGGCTGAAGAACAGGCCTGGAGGGAAAAAAATGCGAGAGAACAAGCTGCAAGCGAAGAAGCATACCAAGAGCCAGTAGCTGAAGAGGAGGATTTCAGGCAGCAGGCTCAAGAAGCTCCACACCACGACGATCATCAATAACAGCAGCCTTGCTCAACAAAGTCTTGTTACTTTCTGTTTGTCATTTGAACGTCTGAATGAACTTACCATTGTAGAGGGTCAGTTTATCTGCGGACGTCGTGTCCATACGTGGTCTGAACATATCACGCTTAGTTTGTCCCTTCCTACAAGAGTGCATCGATTTGTTTGACTATGCGACATGCTGAAACTGTTCACCAGGAGCTCTTTTAGCATTGATGTTGCATGCTTTTGAATTGAAGAATATTTAAGCAATTGTTGAATATCTATTGTTTCGAATTTTTATGAATTTGCGGAGAGTTATAGTACTTAGCCAATGTCATAACATAAATGCGTTTTAATATTTTTAGTCCTAATTTTCGGCAGTCCTGTATTATTTGCGCTAAGTAAATTAAGAGTGCGAAATACCAAATAGGTTAATTCAGGTTTAGTATACAGTTTGCAGTTTGTTTTGTTGCAATCATCACACATATATAGCAAGCAATGTGAGGGCCATGTGGTTTTGCATCTTTTTCGGTAATTTGTATTCATTTATGCTAATGTGTCCATAATATGTAGAGGTTTTCCATTTTTTTGATGCTGATGTGATTTTAAACGGTTCTAAAAAAACATTTATGTTAAACAATGAAGTGAAAGAGACAGTTACACTCTAGAATGTTTGATAAAATGCATTTTATGCTTAATAATTAGTCATCTTTGCATGACATTTTCTGCCTTACCAAGCTAGAACAGCATATCATTCTTTTATCACAAATTGAAAGAGAAAGTTCTGTTGCATGCTATTTTTTGATCAACATGAAAAAATACAATACGGATTATATATCCAGACAGAATTCTACAATATATATTCTCTATCTGTAATCCTTATTACTATGCCAGTATTGTCTACAATAAATCAGCCTATAAATAATACAGAATCTCCTTTCTATGGACAAAGTTACAGCATGCTACAGCAGCATCGCCACGTCATCATATCTTCTTCTAGAAAGCTTGTGTGCCAAATCAAAAAAACACCTAGGACTTTTTCGTCTGGTTTGTTTTAGCTGAAGAGGATATGCTGTTTTGAGCAGCCAGAATATGATTGAATCTCAAAAGCCATGTTGCATACATGGTGCCATCAGCAAACCAAAGACACAGACAAATTTATTTGTGCTGGACAAAACCTATTACAGTGCCAAACTTATAAGATCAAAGGTTCTGACACAAGCCGTTCTGGCTTTATAGGGCAGTATTACGGAATCCCAAGTAGTATACTTTCATAGACGCTTGTGGTGCATATACGGTGCACAATGTTTTTAGTTGTTCAGAACGATTGTAAATTAGTACGTACTTTTCAGAACAAAAAATGTCGATTTCATAAGTTCTCTCGATTTAATACTTTATCCTACTGTCTTGCAATACTTTGCTGCTGTGATGACAATGTGATGTTATGCATTGGATCTACACTTATAAGAACACGATGATCGATCTCCAAGCCTCATGCTGTTCTATTGGCAACATCTCTTGTAGAGACTTTGTTTTTGTAGTTTAGTAGTTAGGGAGGTGGGGGGTGTTTTGTAGTTTGTGTAGCACAAAGACTATATACAGTCTGGTTCTGTGCAAGAGAGCCGGCACAGAAACGCTCCCCCTTCTTTAGTCACCTTTTACGACTCGTTTGGGGAGCTCTGGGCTGCATGCCAATTCTTTGTTCCCCGGCTTACAAGAGAGATCTTGTGGCGTTGTAGTTTAGGCACACAAGCGCAGGAGCCTCACTTACACTGGGGCTAACGTGTAGCTTGTGCTATAGTGCATAAATGCACAAAAATGCAGCTGTGAACAAATATGCTCTGGTTGACGGCTGGTGATGATAGCGGCTAAACCTTCCGACCCATGACGTCAGATCCAGATTCCTCTTCCAGAACTAGGACTGAAACCAATTGCATGTTCATAGCAGACTTGAGCAGGGGCGGTTCTACATGGGTGATGACAGGGGATGCATTTCCCCCCATCAGCATGCAAAGTCAAGTTTTGTCAATGGTATGCGAAGGGAATTTAAGGCAAACTAAGTCAAACGATGTTATCATCCCAACCCCAACCAGCATGCATCATCCTCTCCCCCCCCCCCCCAGCATCCAGGCATCTAATATGCTGTATGAAAACTGTTGCAAAAAATCTACATTAGCACCCCCTCCACCAAAAACTTCTAGAATCGCCTCTGGAGTTGAGTGAGGTGCACGCCTCACTCTGGGCGCTTGTGCTGATATCATACGCCATGTTAATGATAGATCACCGTGTCGACTGGAGTCTAGCAAGACGACTTTGAGTTTGCAAAAATCACATTTGTCGCAATGGCTATTTATTAGCAAAAATTGCATTTGTCGCAATGGCTTTTAGTAGCCAAGAATTTGAGTTGCATTTCCTACAAAAATCGCCAAGAATTATTTAAGTGCTTAGCTAAAAAATTTTGTTATGAGATAGTATGAATCCGTCCAGAGTATTCCATAATACAGTCCATTACATCATCATGACATCAGCCGTGTTACGATATCAATGTCGTTTTTTTTTCTTTGGAATAGATAAAATCATGTGAAAATCGGTCTTGCATCTTGCATGGTTCAGATTCTCCTTGTGGCTTGTAACGTCACCTAACTGTCAGACTTGATACATTGCTTGCTTGTTGAATTTGTTGTAAAATTTATGTTGATGCTTGGTATAAAAGTTGATCAGGTTGGACTCTCTTAACTCATTCATTTTCTATTGAATTCAGAGTTTAGTTTAGCCCTTTAGTACTCCTACTAAAGTTATCCCTAATGGGATTCCATTTTCATCTACATGTTTAGTTAACACTCACTCTTTTGTGTGGAATGCAATACTATTTGACTCAAGTTACAGCTCAATCATTTTAATTTACAAACTATTTGGGTTTTAGTCTATAACTCAATATATAAAGAATGAATGCTTGTATTCAGCTGTAATCTATTATTTTCAGTTTTGACTTAATTTGCATGTTTGTGTGTTCCTTAGTATTGTGCTCTTTATTTTTGTTAGTTACTATCCATAAGTATTTAAATTTCAAATTAGTATTTGGATATTTATATGTGAGAGCGTAGAATGGTTGCATTGCTAAATTATACCATGTTTAAGAATTGGAATTGTGCTGTTTGAATATTTTTTTTAAAGCTAAAGCTTTCTGTTTATATTCTGGGACTGAATGATGGGCTGTTAATTTTTTTAGTTAATCTGAACTAGTTGTGTCCTATGTTATAGGACTGAACAATAATATTTAGGATTTGAATTTGTGCTTCAAAGTTTTGTGCGTTTTATTGCAGAGTAAGGCTGTTTTGTGTGGTCAGAATTCGGTACACAAGTTCTGCAATTCCGATTATACTGATAGTTAACATTTAATCAGTCACTACTAACTGTAGCAGTTGCTGAAGATGAGAGTGCAACAGAATTGTATATATTTACTTAAGGGACAGTTACATTGACTTGCGTTTATGAATTATTATTCTGGACTTATTTTGCATGTTATTTTTAACTTAATATGATAGTTCTGCGTGCCGAATGATGCAGTTTGCTCATTTGTTAGACTTGTGAACAGTACGGAACAATACTGTATATTATTCAACGTCTCAGAATAATGTTCATAACACAGGTGTAATTTTCTATACACCAAGCTGCATCCAAGTATTTAACATAATTTGTTTCAAATATTACACAGAGTAAACAAATTTTAATGCATTTCACTGATTTTCTGGTTGCTGTATTTTGTGTTGTTCTTTTATTAACATGTGAAAGTAGATTTTATTTTAGCTTTTCTGGATTATAATTTCCATATCCTTTGAAATAAAATGAATGCTATGATCCGGTGGTGCTCACACTTCTATTCGGGGAGCATTTTTGTAACATACAAAAAATCGTTGGCGGTCAAGGAGGGCAAAATGTGAAATTTTCACACAAGTTCTCACAAAAACCTGTAAGTTTTCCTATCCTATAAAGATTAAAATTGAAATTACTATCATGAGTTTTTATTTTAGCATAAGACAACAGGCATTTCTAAATGATAGCGCAAGAAAAATGATGCGCGCTAGCAGCCTCGCACAGCAGTTTCATAATTGTGGCATACTGTAAAACATCAACTTTTAGCTGCATGTTATTTTCACGGTTTTGCCTCTCAGAAATTTAGCTGCACGTCATTTTCACATTTTTGAGGACTTCCCATTATAATAGCTTCCGCAGCTTTATTTGCTGCATGTAATTTTTGCGAGTTCCCCGAGTTTTCCCGATTCACAAAATTCGCGAAAATGACATGCCGCGAAAATTTAATGTTTTACAGTATGCAACAATGTTTACAGTTTTACAGTCAGCAACAATGAAAACAGATTATACTGGTATCAAAATTTATTTTATTTATTATTTTCATTGATTGTTATAAAAAGAATTCTAGCGCTTCTGATTTAATCATGAAAGAATTAGGCATTAAATAACATCTATTCGAGTGAAGAACATGGAGAACAACTAAATTAGATGCATCCAACAATTATCCGTGACAATCACTAATGTTGACAAAATCAGTACTAGTTTGAAGGACATATAGACATTGAACAAAAGTTATGATTATGATATGATATGTGTGCAACGAAAATCACATGTGGTAGCAAAATTTCAGCAGCATTGTTCAATATCTGATGCAAGGCTAACAACGCTTTATACACAACTATTGCGGTGATACCATCGTAGTATGATGTAAGCATAGTTGTGCATATATCTCTTCTCAAAGCTGTATACAAAGCCTTGCATACACAAATTGTACATGATTTAATTTTTTATTACCAATTTTTCATATTGCACGCACGCTTTCATTTATACAATACACCGGTACTGTAGTGTGAGAAATTTATATGAAACATGTTGGAAGATTAACTTGAAATCACCTTAAAGTATCTAACTGGAGATACATGTACATTTTAATGCGACTTTCCTGTGCTACGATTCAAAAATATATGAGGACGTCAATTACTCGTGCCTTCTTTGAAACGGCATAACAATCCTATTTTTGTTCTTAAATCGCAGAATCTTCATATACTAATGCTATTTCAAGACATTAATGGGTGAAGATTTCTGACAAATTAAGGCATAATGTACAATGTCACAAGGATACTAGAAATTAAAAGTATGATTTTGTTCTTTATATTCAGCAAGAACCACACCAGATCGGTTTGCATAGAAAACCCTGGCGATATGCAGGTTAATTTAAATAATGTACAGTACGGTACACAATGTAGCAGACAATTAATACACTAAGCGTTCCTTTACACGCTGCATATTTTGCATGAAATTTTACATGTAATTTTACATGCAACCGTGTTAAGGTGGACGGACGACCTTTGTCATGACAACGATTTCCTTAACTGGATTTCATGCAGGGCTTATTCCTTAACTGGGTTTCATGCATAGCTTGCATGAAACCCAGTTAAGGTCATTTTACAGTGTAATTTTCTCAACATAGTTGCATGTAAAATTACATGTAAAATTACATGTAAAACTTCATGCAAAACATGCAGCGTGTAAAGGAACGCTAATTTAAGCATCACAATTTCACAAACCACACAGAATAAAATATTATGTTATAAGTGCCTAACATCATTAACCATACAACACCGCTGAAAAGAATAGCAGTGTAACATTTCATATCAGATAAGGATATACAGTTAATTGACAAATTTATAAAATTCCTGAAAATTTAACATCAAATCTAATGCACAGAGTTCACTTTAGCCCTTACAAAATAGGAGTAACGTTACGATTGCTGCTTATAAAACAGGAGTAGTGCACTCCTATGCCTTTCAAAAAAGGAGTAGGCATAGAGTAGGCCTACTCCATCATCGTCCATTTTAAGAGTAATGCTACTCCTACCCATTTCTAAATCCGAGTAGAGTTTCAAAAAGTGTAGTTTTTGGAGTACTACTCCTACTAAAGTTATTCCTGCTAATACATGATTGAGCACGGAGTACAAAATGAAGGTAAAAGGTTAACTCATATTTGGTTGCATGAATGTATGTGAAGATCAAGAATGAGATCGAGTTTTAGCGCGATGTTTAGTGAGCGGGCACCAAAACGTCTGAAGATTCAATATTTCATAAGTTGATGCACGCTATATATCCTCTTTGGCTCAGTCTTGATTCAATCGTTCATGCCACTGATACTAGATCTCGACTCTAGATCTAATTTCACTTCAGATAATTCCTAGTATCAGATCATTTTGAACCACAATTTCAGTTCATCATTTCAGACATATCAGATCAGTATCAGATAATTCTAGATTGTAAGCCCAATCTAGAACTATTCCTTTATTGTGCCATCAACTAGATATTATCCTGCGAGAAAACAGGCAGTGGACAAGGACTCCTACTATTGATATAAAATAAAACAATAGGTCTAAGTCACATTCATTGTAAAATCCTTCATATTAGCTTACATTACATAAAAAATTTAACTAATAAAACAATGGCTATATATTCATTTAAAAAGCTACAAGCACAATATCATTCTGGTGCATTCTCAATGCGAAACGTTAACAAACCCTTAAATGATTTTGATCCTTCTGAAAATACCTAGAAATTTTTCATTATTATCACGCGAGTAATAATATAAATTCATAAAAATACATCACATACATTAATGTTTTTTAAAATAGCAAAACAAGCATTTTTCACATTTTACAAAAAGTGGCAATTAGTTAATGTCAGGGATCATTGACAAGGTCAAGGTAAGTAATCTCACAAATGAAGCCCGAGGAAGTGTAACAGTCGTAGTTTCCGAGAGTGTAGTTGTAGTTCGGTATCTGCAGGATCCAAACACAGGTGTCGGCGAATGGCGGTCGCTGGAAGCCCCAGAAGTCAGCAGAATTAGGAATGACTCCGCCCGTTCCCCAGTAGAACTGGTTGATTCCAGAGCGATAGTATCCACTGGTCCACCAGCCTTGCCACCCCTCCAGCATAACTAAAAATCGAGCAAACCAACATACAACTGTATCAACCCAATCAGAAAACTGATATCAAGATTAATTACTTTTTTATCACTTCATATTAGGAGCTAGTTAACTTGCTACTTATCGTAACTGTAAATAAGTAGTACTTCTTGATAACTGCATTTCTTGAAACCATACAAAAAAAGGAATTAAAATTTTTTACATAAAAATTTCACAATCAAGTGGTACCACATTGAACCTCTTTCATTAAACGATGAAAATCATTTCCATGTACCCCCCCCACCCCCTTAGACTTTTCGCTGACATAGAACAATGAAAATCGGCTTGAAAATTATTTTAATAATCGAATTAATACAAAAAAAAAATTTAATATCATTTCTTCCTCATGCCGTTTGCATTGTCAGCCCGAATAGCAACAATCTAGGTTTAAATATCAAAGCACAAGCATGCAAAAGAATTTCACCGGGTTCTCGACTGAGGAGCTGTTGGAGGTAGAACTTCTCCGCGAGTGTTTCGATGCTGACGAGGTTAGCGAGCGGATGAAGCTGTCTGCAGTAGTCGCGCGCGCTCGCCACGGGGCGCGCGTCAGCCAGCTGTATGCTCGTGAAAATCTTGTAGCACGAGCCAATCGCGTCGTTCTTTATGAAGTCCAAGGGACAAGCGCCTGAGGACGTACACATTCAAGAGTAGTCTATATGTATTAAAATTAGTCCAAGGAGAGATGTGAAACGATTAAAAAATAACTAAATAATACTAGAAAAAGTCATGCTTGCTATTATAATTAATTATAACCTATAATGTAGCGGACAATATATTTTAGTTAAACCTGACATTTTAGTGGGTGGCACATTTAATCAATGTTGTGATACACCGGTGTAGTCTAAGGGATCAAGCCACATCTTGTACGACGCAAATGCTGCAGGACTAAGGATAAACGTCAGAACGACATGGCGCTCAAGCATTTTTTTTTGTTACTTCTCAGATCTTGCACCTTTATCTATCTCAACATATCTCTGACCGGTACAGCCTTTTTACGGCTGATATAGGCCTAAGTACTGCCTGGCTAGTGAAACGTCTGACAACTTCGCTTATTGATACAGAAGAGCCAAGATCAAGATCTCGTGCTTTTGTGTTAAATAGAATTTTCAGTTAAATACAAGCGTTGGTGTGATTCGATTATAGAGCAGCAAACAAGCACATTGCAGCATTGCAGCAATCAGCAACAATGATGACTTTACCCTACAAGCGCTAGATGAAACTATACATTGCTCTCAGTTATCAGAGTCCTTAAATGAAGAATGTTGTGATAAATGTACTGCAAATGGTAAGAATGTAGTGCGCTTTAAATTAGAGTGCCTTTTAGGAGACATCCCCACCAGTGCATGTTTTCCCATCCGGCTGCAGCTGGTACAGATTGCTCCTGCAGCTGCAGATGAAGGAGCCAGGCAGATTTGTGCAGTTTTGTGAACAGCCTCCGTTGTTCATGACGCACTCGTTCACATCTAACAATAGACAACGTCTATTGTTAGGCGTATCATTATGCCATCCACCAATGCAACAAATGTCCCAAGACTGCGCTTCCCACGCTGTGCATTCGATAACAGGACAGAATTTAAATTCTTACCGTCAGTTTTGATCACTTCTGAAAAGAGGGCGGCACACACATTTCACCGCTTTTCATCTTATGCGCAGCGTGGCATGATCATGATATCAGATCTACGCGCAGGTTTTGGATTTTCTGATTTCTACAGTATGTCGGAAAAACATTAGCAGGAAATAAGAAATATATCACATGAACGAAAGTACAAACACCTTGATTTATTAACACAGAGAAAATTCATGCAAGTGAAGATTTACTAGTATCAGAATTGAACGAATGGACGAAAATTATAAAGGATTTGTTGCATAAAAACATATAAAAAATGTCATCCATACCTTTAGTAAGAGAGAATATGAAAATCTGAGATCAATCAAAAACAGCCGTAAACACCGCATTGAATGATACACCGAGTGATGTAGCTTGAAAGCTATGCTAGTTATTTTACGATACATTGCTGTATCATCATTACTTTGTTTCACTATAACACTGTCAAACTTTGAAAGTTAACACTTAAAATTACAAGTTCAATAAACCATACCATCACATGTTATTCTGTCGGCATCCAGCACAAAGCCGACTTCGCAGGAGCAGTAGAAACTGCCAGGGGTGTTAGTGCACGTCTGCTTGCAGCCACCATTGTTCTGCAGGCACTCATTCTGATCTACACCAGCACACACAGAATACCATGCTGAAGTTTCAAAATCCTTTGCACAGGCCTACATGATATTTCTCTATGTATGCACTTTGCACTTGCACTATGCACCATGCACTTTTTCTAAGAACGACAGGCAGGCTATAGTCTGCTAGCTGCAAAACAAAAAGGGTCAAAAGTAGGCCTACAAACTGCTACTGAAATGACAATAACAGTCTAGCGCACTTCATTCAATTTCATTTTTGCAACCCTCATAAACCTCTACTTTTTTGCTTGTCACCGGTTTAAAGCTGAAAAAAAAGTCAATTGCGTTGCATGTTCAGTGGTACTGATACTGAAACATTATTTCGCTAAAAACAAATAATAGCGCAAAAAAAATTGAAAATAATATTAAACAAATTTGTGGCATGCAGTAAGATTGATTGATTCGCAGAGATTGTGAAATACAGAATCACTGTGCCAAGAGCCAAGTGGCCGAACCGATGCACTGCTTGAGGTCGCTAGCGAGCCTGTAGCCGGGCGCACAGGCGCAGCTGTAGCTGCCGGGCGTGTTGACGCACGTCTGGTTGCACGATGACGTGCCATCGGAACACTCGTTGATGTCTAGAAAATTAACAGAATTAACTAAATCTAACAACTAATAGAAATGAATGCTATCCAATGTATACGCTACGTCTCAGCGTTTCATTCAACTACCAGTATTGTTCTACAGATTTATCAACGGCTGTTCATAATAATGGCTGTCATAATAAAAATCATCAGACTTCATTCACTTTTTATCACATTGGCTCAAAAACACTATGCACTGTAAAAAAATTCAATAACTCTGTCAAAATCCAATCTTAAATTAACAATAGAGTTAGTACCGGCCAGATAGTTTACCCATTCAGTTACTTTTTCACTTGTGGACCTCGTCTCGGTCTTCACCAATTCATGAATTGATGATTGCTCGTGGCGAGGGAGTCTTCTACACTGTAGTATCACTTCGAAGGCCGAGATCAATTTTACTAAATCCATTATTACTATTATTTAATCAAATTTACCATTGCAGGTAGCTCCATTCAATACGTATCCTTGATAGCAAGAGCAGGTTGCAGCGCTGCCGACCAACTGACAGATCTGGGGACAGCCCTGCTGCTGATTACTGTTGCACTGACCAACGCTATCTGAAGCGCACAACGAATACAACACATGTACGCTACTATCATTACACTTGTAACAGTGTAACACAACCACAGGTTAATCTAAGGTATATTAAAGTCGGTTAAGATAGAATGAAAAGATATAAAACTAGGCACTTGTATCAAGTCATGTCCACATATGTAAACAATCTTGAATGATGCGGCAAGCAACTTCAATCAGCATCACTGCCACTTGGCTTTCCTATGAGCATTTTCACTAAAATTTGATATTTTAAATGACGCTGATCCAAATGAATTAAATCTCAATGAATGAACAAGATGAAATGATGCCATGATGAATTGACATTCAGATTTGATTTGACGCTCGATGAGTTAACGTGCTTCATTTTCACAGATTTATCTTAAATTCACAAAAGCAATGAATATCTCTCACTTGAGCATGTTCGATTGTCGAGTCCCAGGAACGATCCAGAGGGACAAGAGCATGTGTACGTTCCCGGCAGATTGCGACAAGTGTCGCTACAGCCTCCATTGCGAAAATTGCATTCGTTAATATCTAAAAACAGAGCAAAATTACTCATTTACACATAAAATTGACTGAGTGTCTACACAAGAGGCCAATCCTATTAATTGGTAGCTATTGTCAATTTATGATTTTGCTATACATAGACATTAAAAATTAATTGACATAAGCATGAAGTAGATTAAGAAAAGTTGCAATATTTATACAAGAACAATTAGGGGCAGCTACAGAATTTGTTTTTGGGGGAGGTCGCAATGGGAAGGCCACGATTTGTAAGCGTAACGATTGGGGTCTGGGATAAAACCCCTTCCGCTCTCGCCCAGAACTTACGAACAGGGGGGGGGGTACTGACAATTTGTTTTGAACCCATTCTTAACAGTCATGGCACTGACGAAATCAGACAAACCTTGACATGTTCTCTGGTCAGAGCCTAGCTGATAGTTGCTCTGACAGTCACAGAAGAATGAGCCAATCGTGTTGAAGCAGAGCTGCGAGCATCCTCCGTTGTTTACCGAACATTCATCAATGTCTAGTACGGAGATATCACAATATTCAAGATGCTTACAGATATCTTTTCCATCGTAAAATATATATTAAATATTTAGTATATAGTATCTAATATATTAAATATCTATTAAATATCTATTAAATATCTAGGCCTATTCATTTAAACGATATCCTTAAAAACTATTGTAAGCAAAGGCAAAAATACAGGAAAGCGGCGATCATCAGATATAAGATTTCATCGCTCGCAGTCAAATCATAATCAGCCTCTTTCAAAAATGTGGATCATTAACTAAATCATAACAAATTAACTCACATACTTATACTTGCAAAGGCATTCAATCTTTTACGTGTAAATAATTTCAAACAAATAAAAAAAATAATACTAAAACACCACACCTCCACATGTTCGCAAGTCGTTGTTGAGTAGAAAGCCAGGACGGCATCTGCACTGAGCTTGGTTGAGGACGAACTCACAGTACTGCTCGCATCCAGTCACCATGCATCCTGCAACCGTTCAATTATTTAACTCAAATCATTCATTCATTCTTTTGTCATTCATTCATTTACTTGCTGCATCACTGATTGAATAATTGCCAAAAAATTAAATACAACAAATTTAACAATATCATCAGAAAAAAATGTAAAATTAATTAACTTAAAATTTTTCTGTATATATTTCGAAAAACTTGATTTCATCATCCATCTAATACACATTCAAGTATCCTAATGCGCCTGAAATCAACTCACCAAGTGAATAGTTTCCACCAGGCACATCTGAAGCCGGAATTCCAGGCAGCGTCGAAATATTCAACCCGGTGACATTGAGTCCGGGAATGGTCGCCAAATTCACTCCGGACGAACTCAAAATGTACAGAATCAGGTACACAGGATATGGAAGCGTCTGAACATCGTTGGCGTTGCGCGGCAGATTCCTGAGAAGGTACTGGAGCAGCTCATCCGGTAGACGATACAAAGGCCCAGGCTGCGTCACTGTCTCTCTAACAGGAGCTGTGGTTGGCAGAGCAAACTGAGATGACGTCGCGTTTCCAATCCAGGACAAGGTAGTTGTGGTTATTCCCAGTGCTGGGGGAGTTGTTTGTGCGAATGGGATATCAAAAGGCGGCTGTTGTATTTGTGGCGGTGGAAGACGTGGTGGGATTCGTGGTGGAATTTGTGGATTGTAGGGCGGAATCAGCGTTGTTATGAGAAGAGGAGGGAAGTATGATGGATAAACCGGTGCCACGGGAGCCAGTATAGGTGGCAAATGGGCTGGCTTGCTTTTCGAATATTTACGGGACATCGGCCTTGACACTATTGGTGGAAGGTTAACTGCAGACTGATCTCCCCTAACTGAGCCCTGCTGCTGAAGATATCGTTGTACCGCATCCCAATCTGAAAATCTTTCACTACCCCCTCCCACGTCGCCCTGGAGCTCTTTACCAATATTTCCACCATTGCCATTGGCTTCATACGCACTCTGGCCTCCATTTTCAATATTTTGGCCAAGAGTTCCAATATCATAACTCGCTTGCTGAGAGAAACCGTAATTGGCTTGAATGTTAGGCACTGGACGTTGTCCCGCATTGCTTTGAATAATCTGACCTTGTCTGCCTTGATTCTGACCAATTTGCCAATAACCTGCTTGCAAATTGCTCTGACCCTGGGCACCCGTTTGCACTTGAATGCCGCTTTGAGCTTGACTATAGCTTTGACCTTGTGTGCCGGATTGGAGGTATCCGATATCGATGTTGCAGAGATCGGAGTCACAGAAGCACCAGAAGACGGGAGTTGTGCTCCACCAGCCATAGCTCTGATAGCGACAGCCGCTGTAGCTGAAGTCGAGTTGAGGAAAGTTTAGCCCGTCCGCACAACCACGATATAAGACTGACGACAACAATATGATATAAACCAGATAAGTAGCACTAATGTGGTTTAAAATCTAAATACGCATGAAAATATCATTAAATGCCCATAGAATGAGCTAAATCCTTTAATTTTTTTAAAAATACATCATAAACATTCTCATTAACATAAATCTCATTAATTTTTTGACTTTTAGCAATGACATAAAATTAACAATGATTTCCAAGATGTAAAATCAAGTGCAAGAGAAAATATCTACAACATTATAGATGTACAGTGAAATAGACTTTTTGTCTTTGTGTTCTAATTCACATTCTGTTATTTCAATTCATGGTAGGCTACATAGCTATACATATTGTACAATACAATGTATTGTATAGCTATAGGCAATACAATATATGCATGTTATAAATAATGAGATTTTAGTTGATTTTTCTTCAAAATTGGGCAGCTAATATTTGATTCCTTTGTGCACTCAATATGTTTCATCTTGGGCCTACTGCTTTTGAATCTTACTTCCATTAGGATCTTGTCGAATGAAGCATTTTCCAGGAAACTGAGTCCTGCATTTGCCTGTTCTCTCATTTTTAAGCAAATCGTCACACTCAGCATTTCCAGTACAGTCGTGGCACACCAAACCTGAGAAAGAAACATTCGATAAGTACAACAGTGACATTCACATTCCTCAACACGGCATTGCATTAACCAGACTCTGTAGCGGATTTGATGAATAAATAGACCAAAAGTCTGCAACATCCAGTAATAGATTAATAGGCTATCCAAGTATATCGATCAGTAGTAATATTTATCACACACACACACACATGCGTTTTGTGGCCGCATTCCCCGTTTACACAGGGGTAGGCCATTTGCAGCCATGGACACCAGCCCTCCGCTTTATCCTATCCGTCGTATCTTTACGTCTCAATTTTCTAGCTTTCATATCCTTCTCTGTCAAGATTTTCTATGTCGTTTCCGTTCTCCCTATACGTCTCTTCCCAGCTACCTCATAATCCACACAGTTTTGCACCCAATCATCCGGTTCCTTGCTTAAAACATGCCCCAGCCATCTCAGTCGGTTTCTCCTTACCACCTCCCCCACTGCCTCCAACCTCATTCTAGCTCTCAGATTGGCACTATACTTTCTCTCTTTCAATGACGCTTCACTCATCCACTGCACCATTCTCATCTCTGTCCGCTCAAATCGGGCCTCTTGATCGGCCTTCATTGCCCATGTCTCACTACCATATATCAATCATAGCACTTCTTACACACGCTTCTTATACCCTTCCTTTCAGCTTCAGCGATATATACTTTCCAGTTAGAATTTGTGAGTGCTCTCGCGCATGTCGTCCTCATCACTGAGGCAGATTCTACACCTCCATTGGCGTTAATCATATCACCAAGATAATAAAATTTTCCTACTTTTTCAAATGTATTCGCTCCTGCTTTCAATTCCTTGGCACTCAGCTGCACTATTTGACCCAATAGACACGTTCTGCACACAAACGCTGTCTTCAAGTTGGCAAGTCTACCTTTAACACCACTGCATCTCTGGTGTATCCAACAAAGGCGTTTTGTGCATGTAATTGAATTTACGCCAACACCCTTTCCGCAGACTCCGCACGGCCACTTTCCACATTT
>JAQIWG010003395.1:0-17986 GCA_034695025.1 Chamaedrilus cognettii
GCTCTTGCAATTAAAAGTTCTATGAATTAAGCCCAGCACTTGATTTGCTTTCTTCGCCACTTTTGCACATTGTTTATCTACTTTGATTTTGTTACTTATAATAACTCCCAAATCCTTTTCCTCCGTTACTTTTCGTAACAATTTTCCCCCAATGGAATAATCACACAAGTTATTTTTATTCCCTAAATGCATTACTTAACATTTGTCTAAGTTAAAAGAGCATCTGCCACTCCTCTGACCATTTAGCATGTTGGCCAAATCTTCCCTTGGATTATTTCTATCAATTTCCTTTCCGACATAGCTAACTATTTTTTATGCCATCCGAAAATTTTACAATTAGACTTAACATATTAGTATCTATATCATTAATATATATTATAAATAAAACAGGCCCTAACACTGAACCCTGCGGAACACCACTGGTCACAGTCATCCATTTTGACTCTTCTCCATTTATTACAACTCTCTGCACCCTACCTCTCAGCCATTCCTGTATTCAAGCTAAAATCTTACCTCCTATATCTAATGCTTTCAGTTTGTTTATTAACCTTACATGTAGAACTTTGCAAAAGCTTTTTGAAAATCGAGATAAATTACATCAACCGGTTTCCCTTCATATATTTTATCATTAACAAACTTTGTAAATTGTAGTTCTGATTGAGTAAATAAATTAATATAGATACTAAAAATAAATTAGTATATAATCACATTTTATTCATAGATCTTTCCGTTCATGGGTAATCACTTCCGCCAGAAACAGAAAAAAGGTTGTGCATTAGACGGCGAATTCAATAATTTACACAAAAAAAATACAAAACATTACTTATATTATACTGTCGATTTTTCAGTTTGGATCCGTTTTCAGACCGCTGCGACTTAAGACGCGTGGAAACGTGAAACGGGTCAGCTTGTATAGCGTATCGGTAAGACCCCCAGAAAAATGCGGTAAAATTTTCAGAAATATGCGGCAAGGTTTTGGAAAAACGATTTTACCAGCTTAGTCACCTTTTACCGTACCAATTTTACCTTAGTTTTTACCATAGTACGCGCGGAAAATGCGGCATTTTTTGTTTGAAATTACAACTTTACTATACCATTCAATACGAAAGAAATAAAAAAAATTCGTCATTTTTTATTATTGAAGCTAAATTGTAATAAAATGATGTAGCTCTTGCCTTAAAGTATTTATTTAAATTGCTGTTAATACAGGGCGCGTCTATTTCGCGAAACAGCGAAAAAATATCAAAGCCTATAACGCTAAAAACACCTGCGAAATATTTTGCATTTTAGGCACATAACTTTTACAACTTGCAGGCCTGCGTTACCGAAGCAATCTTCAAGGATGAACCATTAGCCTTGGCCATTAAGGAAGATAGAACGATCGGTTTACTACCGCTGCAACGAAGACGCGTGGACACGTGTTACAGGCGCACTGGTAGGCCTATAGCCTATTGGTCGTAAAACGACGCTTAGCTGACGCTGGCGCAAGTTTCGCAAAAGAAATCATTAAACCCTCGTCGCGTTTTAGTCTAATTTCGCGGCAATTTATCGCAGAATATATTTAGCGTTTTAGGCGTTGATATTTTTCGCAGTTTCGTATTTTGCGAAATAGTCGCGCCCGTTAATACATAGAATACCGTGCATGTCGTTGAAGCTGATTTTATCCAAAGAAGGTAGTTACAGCATACTAAGTTGCTACTTTATGATTCAAAAGAAGCTGATTCCAAAGAAGTTTTGCAATGCAAAAAGTAAATTTTATGCAGAAATATGTGACAAAATGGCAAAATATGCGATCTTATACGAGAAATCGAAAAAAACCCAAATATATAGGAAATCTAAAAAAACAAAAAAACACGTGAACGCAGTCGTGTTTTTCTGGAGGCATTATCTATAGGTCGTGAAACCACCTTTGGCTGGCGCCAGTTTTGCAAAATAGATCATTAAACTCTTTGCGTTTTTGTCTCGTTTCGCGGCACTTTTTCGCAGAATGTGGTTAGCTTTTTAAACGTTGATATTTTTCACCGTTTTGCGTTTCGAGAAATGGACGCGCCCATGAAGGGAGGTTGAAGTTTGCAGGGTTGACTACATTAGAAACAAAAAGGGAGAGAGCAGATATGTTGAAGGTGTCTAAAATTGTGAATGGGTTTGAAGGTATTGAGGAGAAAGAATTCATTAATAGAGATGAAAGAAAAGGGAGGGGGAATAAATTTAAATTGCTTATAAAAAGAGTTGGACATGACATTAAACTGTACCCAGCAGCCCTGCCCCTGCTGCCACCATTTAGCAGGTTGGACGGCAGGAAGGGCATCTGGTCCGTAAAACTATGCTCCAACAGGCCATGGGCAAAACGAAACACGACCCTTGTGCTCTTGGCTCGCCCCAGTGTCTTTGAGACGATGTTTGGATCGGGGGGTGTTTTAGAAATAGGGTGGGTGGTGGTAGGGAAGGCGTTTTAGCCGGCTGGCAGGCTAAATAGCCGGGGCTGGGGAGGTGAAGCCGGAGTTTGTTTGATGCCTAGTCTCCTAGGCTTGACGTCAGTTTGGGCCTAGATCTGTGTGTGACGGGGCCCCCGCAGACTCTGGACTGACTTGTCATTATCTCCTTAATTGGTTAAGTGTCGGCTTAACTGTTTCCTTCCCCTGAAGGCCTCTCATCTCCCGATTCCCCTTGTAGGGTCAGGGCACGAGAGGGCGTGTGTCCGTGGTCACATAAGTCCAACCTGTGCTAGCATGGAAAATGGACGGAAAAAACGGAAATGATGATGATGATGAGTTAGACTTGATATTGCTACGTATGGTTTTGGGAATTGAGTTTGTAATCCATGGAATAATTTTCTGCAAGCTCTTGTTGATGCCCCAGATGGTAACATGTTCAAGGATGGGTTGGACAAATACCATCTGGAGTTATATTAGGGGATTGAAATAGCTTAATCAATAAGCATTTTCCCCAGCAAGCGCCCCCTTGAAGGCAGGGGAACAAAGAATTGGCTTGCAGCCCAGAGCGCCCAGGGCGAGTCGTAAAAGGCGGCAATAGCAGGGGTGAGTGTGGTTCTGTGCGGACTCCCTTGCACAGAACACAACTGTATATAGTCTTTGTGCTACTGGCAAAAAAACCAAAAACCCCAGCAAGTCGTTGGGACGGGTTTTCCCATGCTGACCCATCCAACGAGCATCAAGTAATCACTAATCAAGTTACTAAGTAACATTGCGACGTTCATAATAATAAAAATATAAATTTATATGTAAGTTAGCCGCCAAAGCAACTGTGTAAAGTAGCATCTTATGCAATTTTTGCTGCCGTACGATTGACGAATAATTGGGCTGACCCTGAGGTCAGCGATCAAGTTGAAGTCAATAAGCCTCTTATCAACTAACCTCCTGTGACCTCGGCCAATTTTCTCCCCTCGCCCCTCCCCCCGCCCCCTCCTCGGGCAATCACTGAGAAATCAGCCAGTGCTTGTCAGACCAGCTCGATTGACAAGAACTAGCAAGGGTATTATTATCATTAAATGTTACGGTATATCACATTAATGCGCCATTAGAGAAATTGGCTCAAGTATATGTTAGACAAAACGACTCTTCTTGTTAGACAATTGGTTCGCAAAGGCTGTTATTCGGTTTTAGATGAATTGGGCCGCCACAAACTCCTTAGTCTTTTGTGGTCCAATCGAGTGGTGGCAGTAGGCCGAACCGTAGTATAGCCTAGAGATCTTATTAGTTTAAATTTTTTTGGATAAGTATCAATACCAACAATGAATGATGTGCGTGTACGTAGGCTAGTGGTTTCTGTAAAAGATAAAATCTTGTCAAAATGGTTTGCTTGATGCCATGGTACGATATGCTAATGTTTTAGGGTCATGCCGCTAACAATGCTTTATGTTCATCTACTGCACTGGGCGCGACCATGTTCATGGCTCAACCAGTCACTCCTTCTGTCCGCTCTCGTTGCTGTCCTTCGATTGAATCTCATCCACGCCGGTCCCATCCGTCCAGTGGTCGCCGACGCTCGAAATAAAACAATAGTAGAACTCGCTCGCGCACAGGCGCCTATAGTCGCTGGCTCACATGTCACAGTGCTGGATGCAGCGAAGCAGGGCGTAAATGAAGGAGTTTTGGGAGCGAAGAGAGTCGCAGTATCTAGCGAGAAGTTAGTTGGAGCAGGGGTTGTTGTCAAGACTGTAGGAGTACCAATTCCGGGGCGAGCTGCTTTTCCAAATGAACAGTTGCGCTTTGAGGCTGGTGGGGCAGCTGGCTCACTGGATAGCAACAAGAGGCATCCGGAGAAAAATTTAAAACCAGCCGATGAATCTTTAAAGGTTGGATCTCATGTATGTTTTTGGTTTTTTAACCGAATTTGTTGCGACTTGTACAAGTTTATGTTATATCAGTGTTTTAATTGAGCGATACATGAGGCTTCTGCTAACTGCAAAGATGGCTTTTGCACCCTTGAATATTTAACACAATCGTTCCCAAATCTCAAAAAATTTAAATACTACTAACTCATATAAACTATGGGCTTAGAGAATATGATAGCCTATTACTTTGGTATCTGTGGTTGCCTGCATGATTGTGTTGATAAAATGTATAGTTTTTGCATATATTTTTCTGAGCTTTATTCTATTGTAGCATTGAGTTTTTTGTTATATACATTGTTTCTTTGTTTTAAATAAGATGTCTCTCGCAGTTGGATGATTTTAGGCCAGCTTTCTTATTTCATTTATTCATGTTCAGCACTGCAATAAAGGTTATAAATCTGACTGTGCGCAGTTTAGAGGTGCAAATGACACCGTTCCTCATGAAAAGAAGGCGAAATTTGCTGATGAGGCGGGCTCTCGTGACAAGCTACAAGATCGCAGAGATATGCATAAGCAGCATGACAAACTGCCAAGCCTTGCTGTCAAGGCTGACTCTCTCGACAAGCTGCCTCATGGCAAGTTGCCAAATGAAGCCGACAAGGCAGTGCCTTCTGGCAAGCTGTCTGTGCAGCCACTGCTGCCGCTGGACGCGCTGAAGCTGCCGGACCACGTCGATGGGCTGCGCATGGAGCATGATGGACACTTGAACCATGACTACAAGCGCGAGATCCTGCTTGGCAGCCAGCACGGCGAGTTTGACTCGGAGCACGACCCGCGCATTCCCTCCAGACTCAAGATCATCTTTAACAAGTTTGACTTTAGAAGCTATTACTTGAAGCTTTCATTGTGTTTCCCTTTTTGCAGTGTTGTAGCAAGCTAGAAAGTTCCAAGAAATAATAATCACACACACACGCCACTCGTGTTTTGTGGCCGCATTCCCCGCTTATACAGGGGTAGGCCAGTTGCAGCCATGCACACCCACCCTCCACTTTATCCTATCTGTCGCATCCTCACATCGTAGTTTCTAGCTTTCATATCCTTCTCTGTCAGGCTTTGCCACGTTGCTTCCTGTCTCCCTACACGTCTTTTCCCAGCTACCTCATAATCCATACATTTCCGCACCCAATCATCCGGTTCCTTCCTCAAAATATGCCCCAGCCATCTCAG
Organism: Chamaedrilus cognettii; assembly: GCA_034695025.1. Taxonomy (NCBI): domain Eukaryota; kingdom Metazoa; phylum Annelida; class Clitellata; order Enchytraeida; family Enchytraeidae; genus Chamaedrilus; species Chamaedrilus cognettii. The sequence continues at coordinate 5,522 of JAQIWG010003395.1, forward strand.
TCGGTTTCTTCTGATCACCTCTCCCACAGCCTCAAACTCCATTCTAGCTCTCAAATCGGTACTCTACTTCCTCTCTTTCAATGACACTCCGCTCATTCATCTTACCATTCTCATCTCCATCGGCTCGAATCACGCCTCTTGATCGGCCTTCGTTGCCCATGTTTCACTATCATATATCATAGCGCATCTGACACACGCAGCAAAATTTTCCTACTCTTTCAAATGTGCTCTCTCTCACTTTAACTTTTTGACACCCATCTGGGCCATTTTTTGACCTGACAGTCACATTCTGCACACAAACGCTGTCTGCAAATTGGCTAATCTGCCTTTTATGCCACTACATCTCTGTTGCATTCAACTAAGGCATTTTGTGCATGTAATTGAAATTTGCGCCAACCTCCTTTTCCACAGGCTCCACATGGCCACTTTCCACATTTCTCCACCGTTCCGTCTCCGCATCCACTTATCATAACTTTCGTCCTTTCTACATTCACTCTCGTTCCTTTTGCCTCCGTACGTTCTTTCCACCTACAAATCTTGTCCTTCAATTCTTCTTCGCTCTTTTGCAATCAACACTAAATCATCCGCATACAGTAGCTCCCATGGTAACCTGGATCTTTCATCACAGCTACAAATAACAGCGGGCTCAACACTGATTCTTGATGTTGTCTAACCTTCACCTCAAATCGATCACTTAGTCCATCATGTGTTTTCAGAGATATCTCTGCATCAAAGTACACTGCCATCACTGCCCTGACTAGCCATTCCTCAACCCCCAACTTTCTCAGCGCCAATCCTACAACCTCTCTTGCACTTTTTCACAAGCCTTCTCCAGATCCACAACCACGTAATAACACTTCACTGATTTGGCTTAAATGCTTTTCTTCCATCTGCCTCACTAAGAAAATCCCATCAACTGTTCCCCTTTCGGGCATAAATCCAAACTGCATATTATCAATAGTGATTTGTTTTCTTAATTTTTTCTCAAGCACTCATTCGGGTATCTTCGAACTAGTAGCAAGAAATAATAATGTTTAAACTAATAGTCTAACCATTGAATTTATTTAGTGCGGGCTTAAAATGATCTGATGCTGCTGGATAGTCAAGATGCTAGCTTTAATAATGCTGAGATTTAAATTTTTGTGTCAGCATGTTTCCTTCTGAACTTAATGAAGTTTTTTAGAAGCTTCGCCCTTTGCGAAGTGGATTATCCCCTAGACCCCTCCACTGCTGATATCGTAACATTTCCTTACCATCAACATAGTGCTAAGATCATGGTAGAGTTTTAGCATCCCATTTACTCATTTGTACGTGAACCTGGAGGCTCACAGGATGACTCTGCTGCCCCTGAAGGTGCTGGTGTCCCGGCATAAATTATTTCCCTAGTGTTTATGCTCTACTTGGACCAACACACTATTTCAGGTACTCAGCAGTACAACTCGTCATTTTGTTTGAACTTTAAGATATTTGAATTTTTGAAACACATTGTTGTTTATTAGAGTTACCCAGTTCTCACGCATGCATCGCAAGGTATGCCTGGAGAGGGATAAATTATAATAATTATAATGATTATAAATTATAGATAATTTATGAGGACACCTGCATGAAGAGGGCACTTTGAGCGTACACCACAGGCATAGTGTGCCTGGCAAAACTTGATGCTTGAGCTGTTGAAATTATATTAAAATTTATTAACATTTTTGGGCAATATATATTGGAGCATGAAAGTGTGAGATTCAGGGACGCCGGAAGCTCCCAAGGGCAGGGAGGGCACTGAACAAAAAAGGGCACAAATCATGCATAGAAAGGGCACACATCGCATACTAAAGGGCATATGTTGCGACGTTTCAGGGCAGACAAATCTCTTTTTGAGATTTGCACACTCAAATTGTCTTGACCGTGGGGGGGGGGGAGCGGCAGGGGTCGTATCGTTGAAAATGCTCGCCGAGCCATAGTCATAGTGTATGCTTTGGTTTTTTTGGTCTCCCTCAGGATTCTCTGTTCAAAATACTTTGAAGAGGGCCCCATTTTTGTACGCATTATCCTACCGTGTACGTCAAAATTCATGAAGTTTAAAGTTTATCCATTGTAGGGTTTTGATCGACCCTGATCTCCCCCCCCCACGACCCCTTCTGGCAATGCATGTATGCCAACAGCACCATGAGGTCCATTGTGGTAGTGTATGTACCTATGTGTATACGCCTCTGTGTTAATAATCATAGGCATACAAATGTAGTTTTGAAGACAAAAAATTGAATGAACGAAAGACCTACAAGTTGTACCTCGCGAGCGGAGCAAGCCAAGAAAGGTGTTCCCCACAATGCGGGGGACCAGTTCTCCCCAATGGGGGGACAGTCCACCCCCACTCGGCCCGGATTAGCGAGGGGACAAAATTTTTAAATTGTCATAGTCCATCAAATGCAGCCTTTAGTTTTCTATATGATAATGAAAAATGACAACGTTTGGCAACATTTAGCACTGTTTGGATGCGGCTTTGCGGCAAGCCGCATTTCCCTAGAAGGCATTTTTAACGATTTGCTTAAGCCATACAAAGTTTGTGAAAAAAGGTGTTTGAAGTGTACAAGATTTAACCGCTAGACAATATCCGTATTGTAGTTAAAATGCATTAGCACGATAGCGCTATTTTGAGACGTTTTTCATCATTTTTCTTCGCTATAATGCAGCAGAACCGATAAGGTATTGAAGATAAGAAAATGCATACACTTCACAGGCAGTGCGTCAGAAATTCAATTTGTCAAAAAGGCACTTTAACTGTTGCAGAGAGGGCAGGGGGTGCAATTGCCCTCCCAGTCATCTGCCCCCCCTGCCCCCCTGGTGAAAGGGCAGGGGGGGCAATTGCTCTCCCTGCCCCCCCTGTTCCGGCGTCCCTGGTGAGGTCAATTTTATTTTTTGCTCACCATGTCCAGCTAGACGACTTCTGGGTTGTTGAATGTAGTTGATATGTGTGCTGTAGGGCGGATAGGAACCTCGATGGGTCGCTGGCCGTAGTTGGTGTGTGATACAGGACGGATAGAAACTATGTTGGGTCGCTGACTGTGGTTGGTTTGTTGTACAGGGTGGATAGGAACCACAATGGGTTGCGACTATAGTTGATGTTGTGCTGCAGGGCGGATAGGAGCCGTGACGATTCACTGATTATTTAATATGTGTGTAGGACGGATGGGAACCACAATGGGTCGCTGACTGTAGTTGGTGTGTGTGCTGTAGGATTCTCTGCTAACCGGGGAAAAAAGAATTGACTTTCAGCCCAGACGGCCCCAGTCGAGTCGCAAATGGCGACTGAAGAAGGGGGAGCGGCTCTGTTCGTGGCCCTACTCACAGAACCAGACTGTAATAGTCTTCATTACTATACGAGGGGCGTTCAAAAAGTTTTTTACCTGACCTACTTCTAGAAGTCGCAGACGCTTGAAATTTTTTTTTTAAGTAGTTACATATGTTGTGAGTTTGTGTTTGAATTTCTGAGTTAATTGGTTTTTTTTTGCATTGTCAGATTGACTAACTAGTTGAGGTACCCATTAAATGGAGAAAGTCGAATATCGGTCGGTCATAAATTTTTTGTTTCTTCAAAAGGAAACACCAACAGTTATCCATGACGAGATGTTAGCTGTGTACCACAATGACTGTCCTTCATATGACGTTGTTAAACAGTGGAAACATGTTGAATCACCACCACCCAAGAAAGCCAGGACTCAACCATCCGCCGGTAAGGTCGGGCTGTCGGTTTTATGGGACCACGATGGTGTCATCCTGACTGATTAAATGCAGAAAGGTCACACCATCACTGGACAGTACTACAGTAACCTCTTGATGAAGCTACGTGAGGAAATCTAGAGGAAAAGGCGGGGCACGCTGCTTAAGGGCATTTTGTTGTTGCAGGACAATGCACCTGCTCAGAGCTCTGCTGTGGCATGTCAAGCCGCGAGAGACTTTGGCTATGAAATACTGCCTCATCCGCCTTATTCACCTGATTTGGCACCTTCAGACTTCTTCCTGTTTCCCCAGCTAAAGTCTACCTTGCGGGGTCGTCATTTTAACGCTGATAATGAGGTCATAACTGTCACGGAAGAGTACTTTTTGAGCAAAAACGGGGGGTTCTACAAAGATGGTATAAGGAAGGTGAAGAATCGCTGTGTGTGTGTGTGTGTGGGGCTGATATGAACCACGATGGGTCGCTGTGTGTGTGTGGGGCAGACATGACCACGATGGGTCGCTCTGTGTATAGGGCAGACAGGAACCGCGATGGGTCGCTGTGTGTGTATGTGGGGCTGACATGAACCATGATGGGTCGCTGTGTGTATATGTAGGGCAGACAAGAACCACGATGGATCGCTGGTACAGACGGAGCTCAAGACGTGGATCCTCACCAAGGTGCAGGAACACCTAGACGAGGCACACCGGGAGACCGACCGCATCTTCAAACACCTTGATGCCGACAAGGACGGTCTGTGATCAGTTCACTTTGAGTTTTGAGTTTAGACATTTTGAATTTGCTTTGCTGTTATGACAATTACTATAGCATTGAGTACTGCATTTCAGTAATGAGAGATTGGTGAAATCGTCTAAGTGCTTGAGAGGGCATGACCGTCAAGCACTTATCGTAATGCAATTAATGTCATTGGACTCATTACTGGTAATGAAATTACCTCTCGCTACACTTATGATGATGAATGTAGGTGGTCCAGGGTTTATGACGTGGAAGGAGTTCTACATTTTACTTTCTGCTGGCCCAAGGTCACTAATTGATGCTGGATGTGTGTCGTGCAGGGTTTGTGACCTGGAGAGAGTTCCATGTCCATTTCCTGCTGGCCAAGGGTCACGGGCGCGAACAGGTCGAGAAGCATGCTGAGGACTACGACACACTCGCACTAGACGCCGCAGGCACGTGACCGCCGACCTGTTTTGGTGTTTCATAAGTTTATTATGGGGACTCCGATTGATTCTTGGTCAAAGATCATCTTGTTGTTTAAAGGTAATTACTCAAGGATCATTTTGTTGTTGAATGGTAATTGGTCATGGATAATTTAGTTGTTAAATGGTAATTTTTCAAAGAAAATTTTGTTGTTAGATGATAATATGTCAGATCATTTTGTTGCTGAACGATACGTATGAATGCATTTCAGTTGACTTGCGGTTAACTCACATCTGTATTCACAGTAATTTTAATTTCAACCACTCATGATCTGTGAGTTTCCGATCGACTGAAATAATTTAAGTTTGTGGTTTGACCTACGGTTAGTAGATAACTGCAGCGGATCCATAAGCATGATTGGATCCAACATTCATGCTATTGCTTATGAATTTCGCATTCAAAAATAATTTAGTTGACTGTATTGTGTTATGAATTTGTGACTTTACTGCTGAGTGACAGTAAATCATGCCAGTTGACAAGGATCATGAAGATGATCTGTGGCTCTAGAAATTAGAGTTTGGGGTTTACTTGGTATGTATCAAACTTTGAGTGAATTGAAGGAGCGTTTTGATAACAAAAGCACTTTCTCAACTAGATGGTGCTGTTTGGCGCTTATCTGTTTGGTGCTTATTTGGGCATCAATCCGTGATTTCAGTAACTTGCTTAATTAGTGTAAAACTTTACGCTCTGCATTCATTCAGCCTCCGATTGCTTATGCCAAATAATTTGTTTACAAATCATAATCGATGACGATAATTATGCAATAAAATAAATATTTTTTTTCGTGGCTATGAAGGCTTTTTAGACTCTGTCGGACAATATGGAAATGAGTCTATGCAAATATTTCGCTCGTCGGTACTTGTCTGGCCATTTTTGCAACCTTTAGGAGTGTAGGTCCTTTTACATCGGAACTCTACAACTGTTTCAAACTGTTCACACTGTTTTATAATTTTAGTTTAAATATATTCTCTCTTTCATGACTACCTGGTAAATTGTTTTGCTGCCTTGGAGCATTTTTGTTACGGGAAGCCTCATTTCTCGGTAGCTGTTATGTCTCTGTGGCTTGAGGCTTAAGCAGTGAAAAAAGTATGAAAGTTTTCGCAAGTAAGTAAACTTGTTAAAGGTACTTCTCCGATCTTTTTGAGGCCTGAATAGGCCAGTAGTGTTGTTGTGCTGGCGAGGATAGTGAGGCTCAATTTGTAGCCACTGGTAATGCTAGAGGTTGGGTTGAATGATTCGTTTGCTTTGTGCGCAAGTGTTAGTGTCCTGCACAGCAAGAGCACATCAAGAGTTGGTTGCATGTGTGTGTGCATAACGTGAGCGCATCAAGAGTTAGTTTGGTGTATGTGCAGAGCATAACGCCGTGAGAGCATCAAGAGTTAGTTTGGTGTATGTGGGCTGACTGTAAACGCATCATGGCTAAGTATGCTGCGTGTGTGTGCAGACTGTAAGCGCATCAGGTGTGTGTGCGGACTGTAAGCGCATCAGGAGTTAGTGTGCTGCGTGTGTGTGCAGAGTGTGTGCGCATCAGGAGTTAAGTGTGCTGCACGTGTGTGCAGAGCGTGAGCGCATCATCCGCTACAAGTTCCGCTGGGCGGAGGCCGACGAGGAGCCACAAGACAACCGTCTGACGCGCGACGAGCTGCAGAACTTTCGTCACCCCGAGCAGAGCCCTGCCATGCTGTCTCGCATGGTCCGCGACATCGTCGAGAACTTGGGTCAGCATGGCCCTCTCTAATCTGATGCTAAATATGATCCCAGATATATATATTAAACTGTGTCGGCAGCCCTGCTGCTGCTATCGCCATTGAGCAGATTGGATGGTAGGAAGGGCATCTGGTCTGTAAAAATGTGCTTTAACAGGCCACGGGCAAAACTAAGTCTGACCTTGTGCTCATGGCTTGCTTCCAGTGTCATTGAGACGATGCTTGGGTCGAGGGGTGCTATGACGGACGAATGGTGTGAGGGATGCGGGGTAAATGCCGAGGGCTGGGGAGGTGGAGCTTAGCGTGTTGTGGGGCATGGTCTCCTAGGCCTAGCAATAGTTGGGAGTAGTTTGCGCGTGATGCGGCCCCCGCACGCTGTGGAGTCTGGACCGATGTCATCTTCTCCTTAATTGGTATGTGTTGGCTTAATTGCTTGCTCCCGCTGAAAGCTCATTAGCTCTCAATGTACCTTTGTGAGATCAGGGACGCGATGGCGTGTGTCCGTGGCTGCAGACGTTCAATCTTTGCTAGCTAACACGGAACTGGACAGAAAAAATAGAAATGATGATGACGATGATTTCAAGTTCTATCGATAAGTACGAGTATATGTATAATTTCATTTGAATTAATAGCAGATGATTTTTGCTGCATTATCGTGTCAATTCGTTATGCATCCTTAATTTCATATCAGACACAGTATTTTTAAATTGAAATCTGAGAAAAAATTGGAATACCTCAACATTATTAGGTGCCCAGGGTATCTCAGTAATTTAATTCAAAATATGATAATAGTATTATGATGGGAGATGTGAAACAGAAATCGGTGAGGATAGGAATGGCAAAGGACTCTAGCGCTAAGGATTTGGCATATAGTGAGAGAAATTGTTGAGGGATGTGAGAGAGTTGAGTGATGGAGTGCAAGAGAGGACTGGGAAGGCCACGTTTCGAAATGATAGACGACCTGCTTGAGAAGGCATCGTATGCAGAGATGAAGCGAAGAGTCGAGGATTGACTAGGCTGGAGGGTTTGGACACCAAAAACTTGCCTCGGGCCATGTTGCAGAATACCGAAGAAGATTTATACGTAAGTTTCTTGAACTACATTAAAATATATATATATATGGCCAACAGTAGCCATACTCCTTCCTGCACTAAGTAGTGTATTGAGAGATTCATTATTGAATGTATTTTGCTTGTTGTTAATAAATAACTTTGAGTGTTATTGTGTGGACAGACCACGATGGCGATGACATCATCACGGAGGAGGAGTTTGTGGCCCTGCCGCGCGAGGGAGATGGGGGGGCGGGGGGTGGCGAGCAGGACAGCGCCTGGCAGGAGGAGCGGCGAAGGGAGTTCAGGGACGTCATCGACCTCAACAGTGACGGCAAGGTCGACCTGGCTGAGCTAAAGGTCAGTGGAGTGCATGTGTGCATTGAGTGCATCACTAGATGCTGGCAGGCGTTCACTTTAGACGGCCGCCGATCTGAAGCGCGAGCATCTACTTGTCTGACGAGTCTGTAATATGTGTCTAGTAATTATTTCTAGATTGGTTGATGGAGTGATTGTTGTATTGATTGCTGAAATCATTGATAGAGATTTCTGTTTTAGTTGCTGAAATCTCTGTCCAAGTGATTACTGCCAATTTACTGCTTTATTGTTGAAATCATTGCTGGAGCGATTACTGTATTGATAGTTGAAATCATTGCTTGTGATTACTGCATTGATTGTTGAAATCATTTCTAGAGTGATTACTGCATTGATTGCTGAAATCTTAGCTGTTGTGATTGCGGTATTGATTGCTAAATCATTGCTATAGATGTACAGTGATTGCTCCATTCATTCATTGGTTGAGTGGCTGACAGGTCAATTAGTTGTTTTAGCTTGTTGTTCAGTTCATTGGTTGAGTGACTCATTGTTTGTTCATTGGTTGAGTGGCTGGTTGTTAGTTCATTGAATTTGATTGAGTGGCTGGTTGTTAGTTCAGTGAATTTGATTGAGTGGCTGGTTGTTAGTTCAGTAAATTTGATTGAGTGGCTGGTTGTTAGTTTATTTTTTGAGTAGCTGGTTGTTAGTTCATTGGTGGAGTGGCTGGTTGTTAGTTCATTTGTTTTAGTGGCTGGTTGTTCAGTGCATTGGTTTAGTGACTGGTTGTTAGTTCATTATTTGAGTGGTTGGTCACTCAGCTGTCTGGCCGCTCTGCTCAGATCTACGTTGATCCGCACAACGCGAATCACGCTGAGCTGGAGGCCGACACACTGATGCAGCTCGCCGACGAGAACTCCGACAAGCGTCTGTCGATGGACGAAGTGCTTGACAACGCAGAGCTCTTCTTTGGCAGCAAGGTCGTCAACGCCGGCAACAACTTCCACGATGAGTTCTAGCGCTCGTCTCCGCCCCCATGAATTATTACGCAATCAGCAGATCTTAGGAAAGGCCAGGGGATACCGGGCTTCCTGCATGCCTTCAGGGAGACGAGAGCAGGATATGAATCCCCCTCCATGCTCCCTCCTGTTCTTTATACTTCTTTTATGATTTTTCATGCAGTTTTTGATTGAATTCATGAATGACTGACTGTATAATGCCCAGTCCATGCCAAAGAGGTTTTTATTTCATTGCCGAACTCTCCACAGTAGACTGCATGTGGAGGCTAAAAAAACTGCCTGAGCAAGGGGATGCGTGTGGGGACACACTTCCCCTTGGTCAGACAGTTTTTTTTACGGTGAGGGCTGTGTGAAACTAAAAAAATTATGAATTTGTAGCTGAGTAACTTCCTCCCTTCTCGTGCTCAATAACTCAACGTTCTCACTTAGAATGCGATCGGACACATTTGGGTTACACAGGTTGCAGACGCTATATAGAATAGATTTTTTTTTCATTTGAAGACTATGTTAATGATAAATGTATTGTTGACTGACTGTGTATGCATCAATTGAATCAGTTTGCAGCTCTATTTGTGTGTTTTGTGTCTTCACTCATTCAGTTACTTTACTTGTTCAACTATGAAGATTTGTGCAGTCTTCAGGGCATCAGTACTTGGTGATGTGTTGGCGTTTTGTAAACTATTTGAACTAATGTAGGTTTGCTGTCCCTGGTCAAAGTGAACCTGGCTGTCCTTATACTTATAAGTCCATAAAAGTATGTGAAACTTTTTCACTGTATCTCATGCTAAATAACTAAAAAGCAAACTGCCTTGTTATCGTCTAATCTGTTAATATCCATGTTCTCGCACACGTTTAGACATAAGCACCCTGATGAGTACTGCTGGAGCAAAGTTTTTTACGTCCAGGTGCCCTTCCTGATGCCAACCAAATAAATAATTATCTGGCATGGGGTTAGCAGCTAGCAACACTTGTGTGTTTAGCAGCCTTGCTGATGGGCCTGTAACACATGGTTTTATAGTTGTCGGTGCGGGGCTTGAACCCTAGTTCTCTGGATTCGAAGTCCGATGCCTTAACCACTGCAACACAGCTCCTCGCTGTGGTGTAGTGGTATCTCATGCTATATAATGTAACTTCTGCAATTGACTATTGTCATTAGTTACTTACTGAATAACCCTAACCCTAACATTACGCGTGAAGTGCTCATTGCATGCTTACCCCACACCAGCATGCATTGCATGCAGTCTCACACCAGCAGCAGAGAATATTAAGCCGTAATTGATTTTGCCCCCCTCCCCATCTACGGAGGAGGAGGGGGGACACAAAAAAAATTGCTGTCAGCGCCCCCCCCTCCGCTAGTGACTTGGTCTGGAGGAGAAAAATTGAATTATGCAACTACCTTTCCTGACTTTGCCCCCCCCCCCCACTCACCAAAACGTTCCGGCGTCCCTGAATGATAGGATGTGGGCGCCATTTTACTTGCTCGATTGTTGATCTGATGATCAAACAGCTGCCACTCTTCAACCAGTCTTTTCATTGCATCACAAATGCGAGTATGGTAGATGCATATCTGATAGACTGGCAGCTATTTGATCGCAAGATCATCCATCGAGCAATCAAAGTGACATTTACTTACTGTCATGGGTCTGGGAACCTGGGAAACATTTTTTATATCAGCTGTGACTCAAGACTCTTTTCTGCGTGCTTATTATTGACTGTTTGAGTTGCTTTGCAGGTTGCGTGTAATGTCGGACACTTCTTTCTCCGTTTTTTTTCTAAACGTCCATAGTTTCTTCAAATAACGCACATTATTTACAATTTGGCAAGATGAGGTTGCTGTTGTTGTGAATAAAATTTTGGATCAGGCCAATCTTTGAACAAGTAATGACGTCTTTTCTACGGGGCTCGTGTTCATCGGGACACGGTGCATTATGTAATCCATTACTGAATACTAATTTATTGATTGTGATGTTAACAAGATTGTATCACTTCTGACTGCAAATGACTACAAAGATGAATCTGTAAAATATGTGATTATCATTATCAGTGGCTGTCTGTAGGCCTAATGGGTGACTATGTCATTGTCTATAAATGCTAATTATCTGAAGCTACTGTATGTAATTATCTGAGACTCTAGTATATCGGTTACCCAGTCAAGCTTTGCTGTTTCTCCTCATTTTCTATGATTATGATGGTGGCTTTTCTGGTTTGATGTTTGAAAACCGTGCAGCTTTCTTACAGCTTACCTGGCTGCTGTCGATACGATCCTGTATTCTGCTATTTAGTAGGCCTATTTATGTCAAAGTTGAGAAGGATTTACAGTCAGGCTAGTTGTCAATACTAATAAAATACTAGTGGTAGCAGGATTTCTTTGAAATGTGTATAAATTTTAGTTCTTGCGTAATTTAATGTAAAGAAATGCATTCTTTGTGATTTTGAGAGAGTTTTATAAAAGTTAGAACTATGATGTGCACATAAATTTTTTAAAGTAGCAAAACTACTCCCGTAGTCTTTGTATTGTAGACTATATTCCACAAATGATCTCTTACAAGTACAGTAGTCGGTTGGATCAAAGGCTTAATAGCTAGGCAGATAGGAGACCAAAACTCATTAGGTTCGTTCAGATTGTGATACAGGCATGAAATTTGATGTGAATGCTTCTCTGGGTTAACAATATCCAAAAAGGCCGTTAGCCATCGCAGATTTGGCCTGTAACCAAAATGGCGGCGTTTTGTACGGAATAAGGCATATCTTCGGCTCTGGATCAGTTAGAACTGAGATCTTCGTGTCCAGAAGTAGGTTTTTTGGGTCAAGAAATCCGTTTCTTATATCGTATGGATTATGCGATTCCAAGATGACCATCAAAAATCAGCTACCTAGTACGAAACTGAACTAAAAAGTAAGCACAGTGATTCTTGGCATGAATTCTTGTATTTTGGAGCCTTCATAAAGCTTAGTTTGTCCCCAAGAATTGTTTCAAATGTGTTTAGGCCTCAAATTACAATTTTTATATTCTAGACTACATTGATACCAGTATTATGCTGTTCACCCATATAAATTCGTCTGTTTTTCAGATAATAGGCACAGCATAGCCATAAATTTTCTCATGGTATGTTTTTCTGAACGACATGTGCCATCATATATCCAAATTGACCTGAACAATTTTAAGTTGACATGATTATATTAAGTCTAAAAGATAATTGAAGATTTCAAATCACCATCAAAGCGCCGCACCTGTGGCACGGAAAGTGATGAATAGGTCTACGCTCTCATCATCGTCATTCATTTACGTTTTACGTCCACTTTTCCGTGTCAAATTATTTCCGTGTCAACACAGGTTGAACGTTTCCCACGATGAGATTCCCCCACAACTCTCGATTCTTTGTCGTCTCTCTATTCATTCCATCTTGCTTCTTCATATCGCTCTCTACCGCCTCCTTCCATGGTTTCTT
>JAQIWG010003396.1:0-17985 GCA_034695025.1 Chamaedrilus cognettii
TAGGTTAGACGTAGGCCTACATGTAGGTTAGACGTAGGCCTACATGTAGGTTAGACGTAGGCCTACATGTAGGTTAGGCGTAGGCCTACATGTAGGTTAGGCGCATGCCTACATGTAGGTTAGGCGTAGGCCTACATGTAGGTTAGGCGTAGGCCTACATGTAGGTTAGACGTAGGCCTACATGTAGGTTAGACGTAGGCCTACATGTAGGTTAGGCGTATGCCTACATGTAGGTTAGGCGTGGGCCTACGTGTAGGTTATGTTCTTAGATTCGCTTCGTATTTCGTCAACTTTGACAGAGTTGCGGCACGGCGCTTTTAGACGTAGAACCTAGTGCATGATGTCGGAACAGCGGCGCGAATGCAATCTTACGTAAAAACACGCGGTATAAATGTAAACGACCGCCGCTAAGAATAGTTTCGCGGCATGGCAGTGATAATTATTTGCTGATGTCAGCGATGTTTGACTGTAGACAGTCACACGCAGACATGTCCGCACGACCTCCAATCTGCAAGTGCGCTGAGCAGCTGTTATCTCGTGAACTGTTAACTAACAGCGCGTTGTCATTGGTCGCCTGCAAAATCATAATGGTGAACGTTTGCTTCAATTACGTCAACGTTTCTTCCCACATGGCGGAGCACTAATTGCAATCTAGGCGAATCTAGTAGTCTGCACAATTCTGCCGGAATACACCCTATGCCTAGCAATTATTTGGAGCCTGCCGCTTAGGCACGCAGTAGTCGCCTCGATCGTGCTATATGCAGAAAACGGTTTATGCTTCGAGCAACCGTGGACTGTCAGTAAGGTCATCTTGCGAATATCTTGAAGTCACATGCAGGCTATTTTCATTCGTGGCTACATGGAGCCTAGAAAATTATAGGCTTACATGTACGCGTAGAGGAGGGACGGGGACAAATGTGGACAAAATGTGTTTTTCGCGCAGTTTTAAGGGTCAACGTTATTGTTAGGATTGGGATTGAGTTAGGGTTAGGTTTATGGTTAGTCTTGGGGTTAGTTTGGTTTAGGTTAGGGTTTGAGCCTTTGAGATTAATGTTGGGGTTGGGTTTAAAGCCAATCCTTTGTGCTGCGTACATGTGACTAGCGTTTGAGTGTCCTCAGGTAGTGTACAATCCACTTATTGCAGGATAGAGCCACAAGATCGCAGCGTCGTCTGCTGCTACAGCGTACAGCCACTTGACGTGCGCTGTGGGCGCGGTAGCGACCGCTGCCAACAGCGGGTTCTAGGCTGAACCAGCGTTCCACCAAATGTTGCGCACATTCTGTGCAGTAGACTGGATGTATCAGCGAGGTCAGACTGCGTTTGGAGGTTATACTACCGTAGGTTTTCTGACTTTGAGAACTGACTATCGTGTAAGTTAAAGAAGAAATAGGATTATGTTAATCAGAATCAGAAACACGGGCTTAGGTCCAAGCACTCAGGCGTATAGTTGGCTTATATTATAATTTGAAATCACCTGCATGTATAACGTCACCGAAAGCGATCATTTAAAGTCAAGTTAAATTTGACTAAAACCAAGACATTCAATGAATTGATGAAGAACAGATTTTGAAGTCGATTCCTCAGACCTCCGCTACATACATGACCGCGCTTATACAATGTGCATGTAGGCCTGCACTATACTCTGAGTACAGAGTTCGATTTCAGTCCACGGCCTAGGCCTAATAGTGGCATACACATAGGCCTATCGTATCTGGCTACTTGGCCTGATTGGCATACTGCGTCAATAGGCCCAAGTGTTGCAACAAACCGATTGTGTAATAGGAATATTCGCTTGTTTGACACCGGAAGTAGGCCTAAGTCAAGTAGGCCTAGCAACTGTATCATAGCACTATCACTCAGTGCATTCCGTTCAAAACGCCGTTCGATAAAGGCAATTGCATGCTATTTTTACGATCCGACTCCTGAATAATGTGATAGATAATACGATTTGTTAATGGTTCGCGCTACATTGCATGTAGACTAGCGTGCAGTTCGGCAAGCAATCCGCCGTCATTTATATCGGCATGCCGGACGGCCGCGTATCGTGGACTCTAAACCACTGCTAAGGGCGCGTCACGTACCACACTACGCTGCTCAGTCTGGTCTGGATGAAGGGGACACTTGAACGTTGGCTGGGCGCCGCGCCCGCTCGCTGACTGGCGCTACGTGACTGATCTGCACACGGACGGTCACACGGGGGAGTACACGGGGGAGTTCAGGGATGCCACGCTACACCTGCAGGCCGGAAAATAAATAATTGCCCTGCAGCCCAGAGCTCCCCGGACCTATCGCAAAAGGCGACTAAAGACAAGGGGGAGCAATTCTTTGCCGGCTCTCTTGCACAGAACCGGACTGCACTGTATATAGCCTTTGTGTGCTACACACGGCGGTCCCTAGATAATCTACACAAAACAAGGGATGCCACGCTTCTCATTGTTTTATGAAAACAGTGCCATAGGGCCTAGACTTTAGCTCTCGTATGTCAAATTCGAGCGTATTTGACATTACTAGCTAATTTATGAAATTCTATCGAGCTTCTTCATTACTTCAAGATCTGAACAGTTATCGAACTGAAATAATTATATAAATTGTCGTAAGAGCTAGATATCTTGATTGAATTATGAAAACATTTGGTTTGGGCAAAATTGTATGTATTCTATGTATGTAGGCTATTCAATTAGTATGCATGTATGTGTTTAAGTCTATAGATGCATAGTGCGACGACAATTATTACATGGTCGTCATGCAATCATTAAATATCTTGTAAAAGGCATATTTATTTTGCAAAAGCAGGCTACATGCAGAGATCAACATATGAAACTCTGGGCTACTACCCTACTTGAAACTACTACTAAAACTCTACCCTATATTTGTTTTAGCACTCTTTGCGCAACTTTCGGGTCATTATGCTGCGCAGCAGATCTGGGCCTTTATTTATGATCCAAGGGTCTATAGACTTCTTACATTTTTTGCAACACATGCACATTCACCAACCATCGCTTCGCTTCGTTCCCCCCAAATTTCTTATCATCGCAATCGATCAGTGGCGAGTCCTCGACTCAGCCTGGCCTAGCCCCACACTGCGCCAAGCAACCACTTGAGCGGCGCCCAGCCTCGCTCGCCTGTCCTAACTCGAACTGTGGTCTCGAGACGGGTCTAACTGCCGCGGGACCGCTGCAGGGCTTGCTAACAAGCTGCGTGACCGAGCGCTAAACCTCGGATTAGTAGGCTTAGATCGGGAGATTAGCAGCTATTCTGTGGCATAATTATTGATGTGTCAGTTTTGTCTGACTGTATTTTGGGGGATCTGCGATTTCAGCGATCCAGTTTAAGAGATAGCCTCATTAATCGTATCGCCAGGCTAAATATTGTTTGAGGAGATTGTAGCCAATTACCTATATAATTAGGTTAGTAGGCAATGCATGGTTCTAGGCTACACCCTCACCAGGACTTAACTCTAAATCGATAATATCAGTGGAACAGGCTAGCTTCAGTGAAACAGGTCCATAGCCTACAGTGTTCGGTCAGAATGTTACGTTGTTATAGGCTTTCTTATAAGCTTAGCCTGGCGTTTGTTGACACATGCGCCTAGCACGGTCACCAAACCGCGCGGACCAGAAACACTGCCTACAGGCCTAAGTATCGACAATATACTACAACAAATCCATACAGGCCTACGTGTATAAGCGTGAACCTCAGTGAAACGCTGCGTTCGTCCAGTTCAACAGCCTAGATAATTAACTGTACAGGCAGCGTAGTTGTATAAGACTTGACAATTCGGTTAGTTATGAGTAATTCGTAAGCCTGCAGACACTTCATCGTGCCCCGTTTACACAAATCACCGCAAAACTGCACAGAGACACAATGGCTGGCAAGGACACCACTACACACAACGGCGTCATCGCCAACACTCCCCCCACCGACGACTCAGGGCCCGCTGCCACCACCACATCCACCACCACTCAACCCCCCTTCGAGGCCCCCCTGGTCGCCCTCATCGACCGCACCGGCTACTCCATGGTCCAAGAAAACGGCCAGCGCCTCTACGGCCCCCCACCGGACTGGGGCTCCGTCCCCCCGCCCCCTCGGGGCTGCGAGGTATTTGTGGGAAAGATCCCTCGGGACTGCATGGAGGACGAACTAATCCCTGTGTTCGAGAGGGTGGGGAAGATCTTCGAGGTCCGCATGATGATGGACTTCAACGGGTCCAACAGGGGGTACTGCTTCGTGACGTACACAAACAGGGGGGACGCCAAGAGGGCCGTGAGGGAGCTGAATGACTTCGAGGTGCGCAACAGGAGATTCCTGGGAGTGTGTCTGTCGGTGGACAACTGCAGGTTGTTCGTGGGGGGGATCCCGAGGGACAAGCAGGGCGGGGAGATACTCGAGGAGATGAGGAAGGTGGGTGGAAAGGAGTTTTCACGACAGCGAGAACTATTTTAACATTTTGACGCCGAAATTAAGCTTTTCATGGTTCGAGATCGGTTAAATTTAACGTAGATTTTTTCTGTTTCCTCCGTATCAGGGCTGTCCGCTGCTGGCATCCAAAATTCCATGCTTTAGCATCAGAGTTCAGAATTTCTGTACGATACTCAAATAGCTTCTTTGTCTCCGTTATGGCATTGAAAATGATCCCCTAGTTCATCTATTGCAATCGCAAAGATCGATTTTGCACATTATGCGTGCTAGTAGATAGCCTACATATGAAGAGAATATGATTGAGATTTTGAAGAGAATAATATTGAATTTAACTGAAAATATGATTAAGGTTTCAAATCTTTTGCAGAAATTCTTAACTTTTGAAGCCGAACCAGTGAATTTTGGTTTGCAATTAGATGTCAAGTTTAAATGCTATTTAGTTCTTTGCGTTCTGCCTGCAGGTGGCCGAAGATGTCGTCAGTGCTATAGTTTACCCGAGCGTCGCCGACAAAACAAAAAATCGTGGCTTTGCCTTCGTAGAGTTTGAGTCACATCGCGCCGCGGCCATGGCCCGGAGAAAACTACTTCCGGGGCGTGTCCAGCTGTGGGGCCAGCCAATCGCAGTCGACTGGGCGGAGCCAGAACAGGAAGTGGACGAGGACGTCATGTCGAAAGTGGGTTAAATGCGCAAATTTTGGTGCATTTTTGGCATGTATGGAGTGCGCAATATATTGCGGACAAAAAGTGAATAAACTTCTATTTAAAGCAGTTTAAAATTGCAAATTCTTAAAAAATCTATGAGTACAAAAATGAAAAACAGAGAAGGAATAAGAGGAGAAGCCGAAAGAAATCGATTGTAGATATGAAAGGAAATGTCTTGCAGATATACTGTAACAGTTTGGCATTGTAAAAGAGTAGAGTGTGACCAGATTAGTCAGATAAGGCCTTATTGTATGCTTCTGTCTATGTCTCATTGATGGCTGAATACACCTATTTAAAATAGGTGTATTTTCTGTCTTTCAGTGCCTTGTTCTAATGTCAAGTAAAATATACTGTTATTTTTGAATGTAATGTTGCTATTATGTTACTATTATTTTAATGACAAGCAGAGTTAGATCGTTGCCAATGCTAAGAATGCAAGCGGCACCGACTGTAACTGTAGACCTACATAGGTTAATTGACTGACTTAGAATACAGCTGGACTGTCGTAGTCCGTTTTGCACTCCACAGCGCAGACCATACATAATAAATAGCTAGCTACTGTTGTATGCCTTGCTGATATAACACTGCATAGACCAAGCCTGAAGTCGTGCCGTTCACTTCAAGTGTGCTCATGATTTTATCTCTCACTACTTAATCTGGCAGGTAGCATGCTAACGCAGTACATGGGCGGCAGGTTTAGAGAATCAGGGAGAGGGGGTTTGTACAGGGCAGAATGAGCAGGAAATAATTACAGATTTCAGAAGGATATAGGTTTGCGCCGAGCGGCAGCAGGTTTTTTGGGTAGTGAAGGTTTTTTGGGTGTCGGCCAGTGCGTGCAAAGTAAGTCTGTAGGCTAGGAAGCCTACGCCATGGTTTGTGGTTAATAACGCTGTAGGCCCATAGCTGTTCAATTAGCTGTGAGCTTGATCAAATTAGTCAAAAGTCTGTAGTACAAACGACTCAGGCTCTGTTGATAATGGATTAACTTCATTGTGTTAGTCAATTCCCCCAGGTTCTATGCCTGCTCCTAAGAGTCTGCCAATGAAAAGAATGTCAGCTAATGACAGAGCTATGTCAGTCTATGGTTATCGGTGGCCCATTTTCAGACATTACAAGAACATGCTCAAAATGAAAATGCTAAAATCAAAAAAAGGCCCCAATGAAAAATTGGCTGTCAAAACGTTGAATTCAAACTGCATCTTTGACATTTCTTACTAGGCACTTGGTGCCTAGCTGTCCATTAGCGAAAACCCGCCGGACCCCCTCAGTCCAGTCCCAACTGTATCAGTCCACTTGTCCCCTTGGCCCGTGTGCATATAGCACAAGTCCCATACTACAGAGGAGGTGGTGTACGCTAGTTGGGTCAGGCAGCACGCAACGTGTTGAAACAGGTAAGGCCAGACAAACACTGCGACATATGTAGCCAGTTAGCGCCGCTGCATTCAGATATTGTATCACGGACAGAAACTAGGCTTTCCCCACCGAGAGATATCCCTGTTGATTTATTCATCGAGTTTATAAATTAAAATCAATTGAGTTCAACTTATGCTGAGGACAAAACGGACTGTGTAAAGGGAGGTAAATGCAGTAATTTTATTATTGCATGTCATGGAAAAAAATCAAGAGATCCCTAGTCGTTTAATGCATTGAGTTGATGAATTCAAATTCAGTTACACAGCTTGAACCTATGGTGATAAACTACCGCTGTGAAGAGGGCGAAGTGTAATTGATTTGCACCTCAGAGCTTCAGGAATGTAACAACTCAAAAAGTGCAGCGGTATTTAGCCTACTTGCTTTTAGTCACTTTCTTATGGCACACAGACCTTCTTCAGCTCTGGCTATCTAAAACCAGGTTACGCCAGTATTCTCTATTTTAAAGCCCTATTTAGTCAGGATTTATAATATCATTACGCTTCATCTATCTTTCTTAGACGATATGATCTTAATCGTGCATGAATGTTATTACAAACAGCCGATCGTCGAGTCTTCCCTGCGTCGGTAAAACATCCGAGAGTGTTTCGGTTAACATGCACCTAGTGATATCTGATAACTGATCAAGACCAATCGAGATGCAAGTAACAGTGCTGTTGAAAATGGCGAACGAGCGAAGGGGGGGGGGGGGCGCAGGGCTACAAGCATGGGGTCACTGTTACCCAGTGTTTTATAAGAAATATATGAATCCTTCGGTATCCAGACCCTGATATTTTTCCAATTGCCTGCAGTGAAGAGAGGTTCCCGATGACGCCACTAGATGCGGAAACGGACTCTAAACTCATTATGGTTATTACATGCCTGCACTATTGTGTTCCGTTGTTTAGGTTCTTCATTAACATTCAATGTCGTATTGGCCGAGCCTCATAGTCTAAGCGTGTAGTGTATGCATTATGTTGCTGCAGTGCGACATTTCAATGCTTTTCTTGCTATTTCTGACAATATTATCACGGCGATGTCGTCTTCATTCGCCAGGTGCGCATCCTTTACGTCAGAAACCTTATGCTGTCCACGACTGAGGAGACGTTGGAACAAATCTTCACCAGAGCCGCCACTGGAGCCAAGGATGACTCGACCAATGAGACCAAGGACGACTCGCCTAAAGAGGGTGGAGCCAAGGAAGGCGTGGCTAAAGAAGGCGGGGCCAGGGAGGGAGGGGCCGTCGTGGAGCGGGTCAAGAAGCTCAAGGACTATGCTTTCGTGCACTTCCGCGAGCGTGGCGACGCCTTGCGAGCACTGGAAGCGTTGAACGGTCAGTAGCGCCTCTGACGAATGGATGGAATCTGTCGCGCTGTCTGTTTCTGCACATCTGCACATATGAATGTACGTATGTATACTGCACATGTAACTCACCAAAGGATGTCATGCAAACAGAGATGGAAAAAACATCATTTGCTACATCTCCTTTGCTTGACATCATTCTCTTGGTACGTTCCATGTGCAGTCCATACCTACATTCATACATGTATGTGCAGATGTGCAGAAAGAGACAGCGCAACATTTTCTATCCATGTGATTGTATCGTAGGTGTGGGAAACGTCTTGCACCTGATATAGCACGTGTGTATATTTTACACCTATCCATAATTCTAGTTGTTGTCGAGTTGTCTAAGTTAAAAATAACACTCGGTTATAGTAGCACACTGTTCTTCTTCTTTTTATTATATTTTCACAGAGCAACATTGTAGAAATCATCGCAGCTTACTTATCGGACTGTAAAACGGGTTAAGTGCAGTTATTTGATTATTTCTTGGTTCTGCGCAGGCACGGAGGTGGAGGGGTCAAGGATAGAGGTCGTTCTGGCCAAACCAGTCGAGCGTGACGGTCACGGTCCAGCGGGCGGACAATCACGGTCCATGGGCAGGCAGCAGCAGCAGCAGCAGCAGCAGCAGCAGCAGCAGCAGCAGCAGCAGCAGCAGCAGCAGGTGACAGAGGATGATTTGAGTGAAGGCCATACATTCAATCCAATTGATTAAAATTATCTCAAACAGGAAAGCATTGGATTTTGTGTAGGCTTTGTGCGTGTTAAGGATTCGAACGTTGTCTCCTCTGTTTGTTTTCGATAAACAATTTTGGTGCCAGTGTCAATATGGCTTCCTTCTTTTTTGTTAACTCTGCTCACACCCCCCCCCCTGTAGTGCCCTCGGCCATGTCATAAATTTGACTAAACTCCTCTCTGGCCAGAATTACTTTACGACTTTTGATTGCCAAGTTTTCTTTCTGGGTCAAAAAAACGTATCCTTGAAATGTTTTTATTCATCAATTGTGCTTCTAGGAGAGAGTGCATGACAGTAGCTCAAACTTCTGGAATGGTTGGATGTGACTGTAGAGCGCCCTTGTGATGACTTAGATCTTGTTACAGCGCAATATAAGTTATTCGATATTGATTGATTGCGCCTAAATGAGTAATATATTAATGCTTCTCGTCCGTGATTGGCTGTTGTGCTGCAGATGATGGGCTATGGGGGCGGAGTCAGCGTTGTCCCCTCCCTTGCCCCGCCCCCCAATGGCGGCGCCGCCCACTACATGACAGGTGTCGCCGTCTATCCACAGGCGACGAAAGGCGGAGTATCGGCCCCCACGGGCGTCAGGTGACTAATTAGGGCCCGCCTAAATTAAGGCCCGCAGGCGTCAACTGGAATTTAAATTTTGACCTTAGGTTACTGGCACCTTTGTCTAAATAAATTTAAAGGTTTTACATTTATTAACATTGCAGGGTTAAGTTTATCAGGCGTATTTAGCAACAAATTATGGTTGGATGCAAATTGTATGTTTATTGGCAATTGAAAAGAGCAGCAGCACAAGTGAAGAATGACTAGGGCGACGTAGGCATGCATGGTTTTGAAAGGCTGATCTGTTGCATTGCGCCTTTTTTAGCAGGAGCAGGGGTTACGCTAGGCGTATTTATCAGGGCTGGCATTAACTCTGGATAAAATTGTAGCAGTTAAATTTGCATTCAAAACCACTACATTAGAATTCTGTTCGTTTAGCCTACTGCTGCAACTAACAATAATTATGCAAAAAATTCAGATTCGATGCATATACACCAAAGCAGGGCCTTGTGTTTTAAATAATGAGTAATAGTGATATTGGTTCATTATCGACCTAGTGAATCCTAAACATTTGATTATCTAGTCACGTTCTTGCTTTGATGTTTAACCTGTGAGCCACACTGTTAGGGGCGTGGCCAATGGGCCTCGAGAGGGCGGTCCCACGCAAGGATACTCGACGTTCATTGGACGAGGCCGGAGCGCTGCGGGGTCACGGGGGGCGGGCGGGGTCAACCGGGGAACGGCGACAAGGGCCGGTCCTGCATATCGATCATTCGCTCCCGAGGTTCAAATAAATCAATTTTTCTTTATTATTATTTTCTTTTTTTTCTTTTTAAGAACGCTTATTGCACTAAGTGATAACTCAACTCAGTGATGGGGAAATTAACTGAAGTTTATTGCAAGTGGACTTATTTTATTAATAATACCCTTCATTTTTGTGACTGAATTATGCACACGATTTAGCGCTAATTACAGGAACGTCTCTATGACCTACATCCGGGCATGGAACTGATTCCGACCAATCAGCACACGCTAAAGCCTCAAAGGTCACCGATACAGGTCAGTTCGGTGTCATTTTTTGACCCATTAAAATTTTTGTATTTTTCTACACAGTATATGTGTATTCAGTTCTTTGATCTTGGAAAGGAAAAGAAGAAATGATAGATGATTACTGAAAAGAATATTGCATGAAAACGTGAAGAGAATGGCGGGGGACCGCCAGGTGTGGAGTGGTTGGATGTCAGAGACCTGTAGTTTGGCAGTGCACTAGAGAGAGTTGTGATCAGCTCCTTGATCAAAGCAACTTTACTACACCCCTATGATCATAAATAACGACATCAACTTCTTATATCTGATTTCAAAGAATAGAGTTAATAAGATAAGTGTCTTTAATTCTTGTCCAAATTTGCGTGCGTTTGCTCTTTAAAAATGTTCAAAACTGCCCAGAAGGCAGCAATTTTTGAGTGAATGAATGGCAAATAGGTTGGACATACCATGTTTGAATTTTCTGTCAGGCACTTGAGGAGCTTTGTCTAAAGAACGGCTGGGGTTTTCCCAACTATCTGCTCCACACCGGCATGACACGTGATCATACGGGTGACCTTCAACTCTACATATTTAAGGTTCGTGTTGGAATCAAATTTTACTTCTTTATTTCAAGATAGACGATGGTACTTCTGGGCCATCATAGGCTACATATTTTGATTTATAAATGTTTCGGTTTTCTCTAAATTTAGTATTGGTTTGAATTTACCAGCCGCATCAAAATCTGTGCTACATTGTGGTGAAAGACTTAATAGTGAGAAGCAATATAATGAAAAACGTGAAGATGCTATCATACGAAATATAGACCTAATTCTGCTTCTAGTTGTTAATATGCTAATTAGGATGCGTGTGTGTGGTCAGGTCTTCATACCAGGTTTTGCCCCGCATGCCTTTATGCTCAACAAGCTGAGCCGCTCCGTGGAGGAGGCCAAGAGGCTGGCGGCCGATCATGTTCTTTCCCAGTTGGGGGGCGGGGGGGCGGCGCAGGCGGGGGCCCTACAGCCCCCCGTTGACGGTATGTACTCTCCAGTTAAATTTTTTAGTTGATCCATTAGTAATTTTATCTGCGTATTAATTGTGTGCGGAGTATAGAGTGGATTTTAAATGTCTTCTATTTCCATTTCTAGGATTGAGTTCATTTTCTTTTGTATTTTGTGAAAAATAAGAAAATTTTTGTTATTATCCGAACGAGACTAATGGTGATAATTTCTGTTACATGAAACATGCACTTGGCAAATTAACCTCTTTCTTAGTAAAAAAATTAACCACTAGAATCACAAAAATAGTCGCTTTTTTACGCGAATTATCATAACATACGTCGTCACTGCATAAACTTGATCTCAACATGACAAAGTGCACTAGAATTTCAAAACTGATATTAATCATACAATGTAGTCTCTTGTATTGTTAGTAGTTGCGTATTTGTTTGGGCTGTCAGGTGTTTCAGTCTACCCGTCATACGGCGTGTATCCTGCTGCCCCTGGCGCCATTCCCACTGCAGCGTTCTACCAATAGGCTACAAGGTCATTCCAGGTCACTCAAAGTCATTCTGGGTCATTCCAGAGACGGGTACTATCCTGGAATCGAAGAAAAAGAATCCATTTCTTCATCAACAGGCTTGAATTTTATTAAGCAAGGCTAAAATTTAACCTAAAGTATATCTTAAGCGAAATAGTACAAGCAGTGGTAACATCATTCCAGCATATCAATGTATTTTGTGACTGCAGAGTTGTATCATGAATCATAGATCGCAAACGACAACTTGTTAACAGGCTGCGCGCGGAGCTTGAGGGCGTAAACATGTACTATACAAGCCACCGGCGCATTAAAAGTGCAAGATATAAAATTATGAGAATCACATGGTTTTTGGGATATCTCTTCGGTTCTACTGACATTACAGCTTTGCTAGAGTGGATGCAGCAGTTTTCTCCTTTCATCTGTGTGATACAAGATTATATGCATCGTTCATCAAATTTCAGAAATGTTTTTGAAATCTGATATTTGGTTGACAAAACTTTTGGTTAGCGTAGTGAAATGGTTAAGTTGCACGCTTTATAAACCGGTGCGAATGTTTTGTGCAAGTCACTGCCCTTCATAGCCTGAGATATATTTAACATTCCAGCAACACGAGTTTGTGGAAATTTGTGCAGCCAAGTTTCATTCCAGGCGTATATTGGTGTTCGTCTTTAGTCATGATTTCGATGTTAAAATTGTGACTGAAACAAAACGGAAGATGGTTTGTTGGTGTGGATTCAATGCAAACTGTTTTTGTCTGATATCTGCAACGCATTGTCAGGGTCGCTCTTACAGGGTCAAGGTCTTTGCAGTCTTTACATTCTGTATTTAAGTAGCGCTGTAGGCTGAAGAATGAGGTTTTCTGCTGTCTGTTCTACACCTAGGCTACTTCTCAACTTGATTTGCCTGAAAATTCTTTTTGTAGAAATCCAGATGTGTTTTGCTTTTGACTGTGTTGGCTCGCGGTAGCTTCGAATGGTAATTCTAGGAAGACTTGCCTTGTCCTGTGCACACTCTTGGAGCAAGGTCATATATATATATATTTAGAAATCAACAATTCACGTCTGGATGATCGCTTTTAGAGGTATTTATGGTAGCAGCCGAGGTACGTGGCTGGTTAGTATGCCCTATAATAGTTGTTGCATAAGTTTAGCCGGTAGGACTGTAGTTGCAGTGCTCTGAGTGGTTAAGATGTCCGTTGTTGTCTCCTGAACGTTGACCATCATGGCCTGGTCAAGTGACTTCGCTCCAGTTAGTGCGCATTAACGAACCAGTATTACTTCTCAAGTGCTCCTTGAAAGGCTACCTTAGATATGTGTGGGCTGATGGTACTGTCCGGACGACTTGAAATTTTAATTTATAAGTGGTTTCTTAGTTTCAATACTGTTATCTGCATGTACCGTCCCATACTAGTTATATACCGGTGCTGTTAATTCAAGGTTTCTTTAGGTTTGTTGCAGTGTAGGCTATTGATGGGCAGGTTTGTTAACAGGCTGGTATGAAGCGGACTGGTAAATTCAATCTAAAGCAGATCAGGGCGAACATATTAGCCCACGCATACTGAAAAGCGTTACTGAAATGTAATGTGTATCATATGCAAAATTATATCATACGTTATAAAATTTATCTTCCCTCTGACTTCAGATTTGGAGACCAATCCGTTGGATGATTTTTGTGAGGATTCAAAAATATTTAGTAATTGCTAATTGTTATTGAATTTGTGTCGCATTACTTTTATTTATGTTGTCGCTTTTGAATATATAAAATATAGACGTTTTTGTGATGCTTGGTAATTTTGATTTTGACATGTTGAGCATAGCCTACAGATGTTCAGATTAACCCTAAAAAGCTTTCTAGGTATGTAACTATGTTACCATACATGTACGCCTGTGTGATTAGAAACTGAAGATAGCTTCAAAGAAATAAGACGAGCAAGATTATTGCAATCTTTTGAAAAGGGAACGTTTTTGAAGTAAAACATGCGGATGTTATCAACCACAATTTTCTCTTTATAGGAAATGCTGATTGTATTTAAATCATTGATAAAAATCAATTCAAGTTATTTCGATATCGGATGAGTATAGTGTCTGTGACTATGTGCGATTGATTGTTGTTAGTGATTATAAATGCTGCAATCAGAATCAGATGCTTAGAGTATCATTAGTGCCAGAGAGTGCAATTATATGTTATCATTGTAGTATTGTAATAATTGATGATGATGCGAATATGCTATAACTTAAGTGAATTTAAACAATGCGTATAGTGTTGATTTATTATGCAAGAATATTTTACCACAGTTTCCTACGACTCTTCGATTTAAAGATTTACCTATCGTTTTCTGATTTGTCGAGTAGTGTCCTATTTTAGCGTAATTTTCAATTTATTTTGCCGATGTTTAAGCTTGCTTTAATTATTCCGTTTAACGTTACATTGTTTTAGTATTGACGCATTGCAGTGACACGGCCATCACAATGTCATGCCTAGAGAGGTCTAAGCTCGGATTATCTAGAGTAATAATTTGTAATTCGACTACGATTATTATGAGGAATTGCGAGGACAATTAAGTCACCCCTAAGATCGGGTGATAGATTATTAACAAGCCTGTTTTTGCTCGAAAGTCACTCGGGGAAAATTCTGTTGCCTATCTTTCACAGTAAAGTCTGCAATAAATAATTGTGAACTATATTACGCAGTCGGGCCCGCGCGTCTGTTTCACGAAACGTAGGTGAATGGTCTCTTCTATCGGTTGAATAACTGCTGAAACGTTTACATTGTATTATCAAGCGAACGGAAACGTTAGGAGTGCCAGGAATGCCACGAAATGAGTGAGAGTAACGAGTGGGAGCGCTGGACTACTTGGAATGAAGGAATTAATGCAGGGTTGCAGTAGAGTAATTATTAGATACGACATTAAAAGTTGATGAACTTTTTTTAGGGTGAAGGCTTGGGATTGTGAAGACAATGCAAATTGTGTGTCTCATTTGAGTTCCTCGATCGTTAAGCCAAAAATATAAAACTGGCCTGCAATATGTGTACTGTTTAGTATTTAACACTCTCCTTAGTTTGAAATGAATTTTCTTTAGTTTTCCATGGAATATGGAGCGCAGATTACAGGCATCTTCTTCGATAACCGATCCACTGCATTGGCCTATATTTTCAGCCTCTGGTAGTCCGCCCAATGCCTAACTATTGGTACTGCGCCGTCAGGGAGTACCATCTGCAGTTTGACATCATCACAATCCGCTTTCTACAATGGTCAGAACTGCGCGTTTTATGCAAGTTTTTCAGGAGGCTAATAAAGGACTCACACGTTATAGGTGTAATACCTCCCATTCATACCTCCTATCATCCCGTGGCTTGGTTGTAGTATCTTACTATTAAGTTTATAATGTTAAATAGTTTGTCCTTTAAAACATTCATTAACTAGCTGCGAACGCCTTTCAAGGGGACCGCGTGGGTCCGTAAGCATTTCGTGTTGTCCGTGTTTTAAGGCTTCACGTTGAGTATTGCTGTCAAGTATTTTACCGTTGGTATTTTGCATATTTTCTATCGTCTCGACGTACGAAATGTTGTGATACTATCGTTGCTGTTGTTTGCTATACGCCTTACAGTGTTGAAACTAGCTTGTGAGACCCTGGCTAACACTTATGACGTCGTCATGACGTCATTGATATAAATTTTCGCCTTCGTGACGACTGACGTCATTCAGGTCAGTGGTGTATATGATTGTACGGATATAGACCTATATTATATATCGCTTCTTTTGTACATTGCGATCGTGTTATTAAACGTCTTCGTGCTACCGTCATCTGCTGTCTATTTGCCATCTTACGTTTGTTGCATTAATATACCCATCATCATCTTCACAACCAGGGGCCTCATTCAGGAAGCGATCAAGATTGTCTTAAGACAATCTTATGAAAATCTTATCTTTTTTATTGGAATCTCCGTTCAGTCGCGCGCGAACCGTATGGTGACGTCTCAGCGGTCGGCGATTGGATTTTATTTGTTTTAAATTTCAGTTACGATAAGATTTCAGAAAATCTTAAGAAACGTGCGTAAATGAGGCCCCAGTGCATTTTACGCGTATCTAAATTATTTTAATAAAAGTTATTACATCAATTTACACATAAAGATATAACAGGCCAGTCGATCTTGATTTTTAAGGAATTTATTAAATTTTACAAGCCTAAATAATTCAATTTCAGAACAAGTAGGTTTCATAACGCGACCTTTTTATGTTTACGTCTAAATTACTTTAAGTATAAATTTAAGTTTAAGTATAAATACAAACTTTGAAAAGTAAATTTCATATAACTCAATGAAGGAGGGTGAAACTTCAAGATCGCACAAGCCATGTGGCTGCTCAAAGAAAGATAGACTTGATCCAAAGCGAGGAATGGGGTGGGGAGTGTTCGTGCGATTAGGACTCGATTGGTCGGGACTCGGAATCGCCCGCGGAGTGTCCGGGAGTGTCCGGGAGGATCCGGTGGAGCTGTATCCGTGAGCCGGGACGCACATCTGCGGTGTTCCCAGCCCTCCGTCTCGTGTTCCGTCAGCGGCGCTAATAGTGGAGCGGTGTCCGCTTAGAGCGGCGCTCCTGCGGCAGAGTTTCCACGCGGGCGTCTCAAAACACGTTGCTTTTCATACAATTCACAGACTATAGTAGTAGCAGACCTTCGTTAGTGTACGGAGGCTTGTGTGGATGCATGGAGACGACACTTCGAGTGCACGCCAATGGCATTCGAATTGAAATAGGCTACAATAAAATTCGTCACAATTCGTTGGCAATAATTATGATGAATAGCTGAAGTGTGCACAGGTTTGTTTGGGACCGTCGTGCACGTTACGTTGCGGGTTCGATATACATGTAGGCCCTAGGCCTAATCGCTGCCTGATTTCTAACACTTCCACTGGCCTACATATTTGTGGCATTGCCATCATGTTTTTATAATTATTACTTCATCTCAGAAAGTTGTCACAAAACTGACAAAAGTTATGGGTGGACGCTTGACAGGTCAGTATTATAGACGAACTGTATTGCAAGCGCTGATAGTCTCTATAATTACATTATTTTCGCGCGAAATAAACGTGACGAACGGTTTAACTTCAAATAATGCAAAGCTGGATCATTTATTAGATCTGGGCCTCTATAATTGGGTAGTAGATATAATTACAGCCTAACCAATAGCACAGATAGATTAAGTAAAAAAAATGTTCATCTCGTACCAAGTAGGCCTACGCCTAGATTGACGCAGCCATCCACGCAGAGAGACACGCAAGCTGATGAGCACGCGGACAGCCCAGCTAATAGGTGGGCAAACATTGAAGGCTCAACGAGACTCCGATGTGCCGCGGCTCTGTGCGGGCAGAACACGGGAGCTTATACCTTGCATACACAGCAATGCAATTATAACGTTTAACGGGCGAGCAGCGACTGGCGGTGGATGGAAAATGGAGAAGAACGAACCCGGTCAGGGTTATATGAACGGATGAGTGCGGGCCTGCTGGGAAACTTGGTGGTCAGTTAATATATATTTTTGGCATTGTTATAATGTTACAATTTTTATACCTTTAATCGTTTTGGAGTTTTTACTTGAAGATAATGCCCCGTTATCATGGCATAAGAGTAGAGGCTTTCGTACAATATGTTGCCGGAGATATTTTGAAATCGCAGTTAAACTTCGATTGACTAGTAAATTTGTTACGTAGCTTTGTCAACCATCGAAATCATAAGAATTGTACGCCCAATAGAAGCTTGCTATACTAAAATCAAATGCTAAATTTCAAGATTTAATGATTCTGATAGGCCTATACCACTGAAGATAAAACAGCCATTGCATGTATAATAACGTCAAATATACTATTTGAAAATTGTGTTTCGGCATTTGGGTCAAGGCAATGCAATGACGCATGATACTTGTCCATTTTATTCTTCTCTACAATGCCTTTAGCATGCGTAGGGAGCGCCTCTTTAGCTGCCAATGGGGAGCGCCCGGATGAGAGTTAAGTCGCTTTTAGCGTTGTCGACAGACGCGTGTAGCGGCAAGACAGCGTGGGTTTAGTGAACGGGTCGTGGCACAACGCTGTTGTCATACGACGCGCTGAGATATGGACTTCAAGTCCTGGACCAGTAAAGTCCGTAATACCGGTAGATGCTACGCGACCAACATGGACTACCCTATCATGGACTACCCTATCATGGACTACCCTATCATGGACTACCCTATCATGGACTACCCTATCATGGACTACCCTATCA
>JAQIWG010003397.1:0-17983 GCA_034695025.1 Chamaedrilus cognettii
TTTTTCCTGCAAATGGGTTTTCTTTCAATAGGGTTTTTCCTGCAAATGGGTTTTCTTTCAATAGGGTTTTTCCTGCAAATGGGTTTTCTTTCAGTGGGGTGTTTCCTGCAAATGGGTTTTCTTTCAATAGGGGTTTTCCTGCAAATGGGTTTTCTTTCAATAGAGTTTTTCCGGCAAATGGGTTTTATTTTAATAGGGTTTTTCCTGCAAATGGGTTTTCTTTCAATAGGGTTTTTCCTGCAAACGGGTTTTCTTTCAATGGGGTTTTTCCTGCAAATGGGTTTTCTTTCAATAGGGGTTTTCCTGCAAATGGGTTTTCTTTCAATAGGGTTTTTCATTCAATAAAGTGTTTCTGGTGCTTGAAATATAATATGAGTGGCAACCATCGCCATTCATTGGTTCAACAAGTACGCTCTGCTGACCTAATACATTGAACGATTTACTTTTTAAACACGCAAGGTCAGATAGCATTGCACTGTTGATGAAATGTTGTACACCGCAAGAACCACATAAGTTTAAGGATAAATAATCACAATTGCATCGAAGAACATTTCATTACTATTAGCGACTATGGGCACCGTGCCATAGACATATAAATTAGCCCCATAAATTATTCCAATTCGCAAACATTATTTTGATTAAAAAACCTTCGGTGAAGCCCAAGGAACCATTGATGTCAGTCGAACCAGAAGCTATGCAGTGTGGCGCGGTAGCACTGAACATTCCGAAGTCGCTGGCTCCATTGCTCGAGGTTACAATCCACTCTCCATCGCGTGCAGTGCTTCTATTTCATTCGCCCCATGGACTCAATTCGGTTAATTTCTTGAGCAATCTTCTGGATTTCAATTGATCTCTCCACTGCTGATATTGCAGGCCTGATCTTGGATCAACCAGAAACTGGCATTTTTCTGGAACGGACGGAAGCTTGTGAACGTTCCTAGGCGTCGCATTCAGTATAGACAGTTGCATGACGGCCTACATGACATTGTATAGTTGTTGGAGGGCACGAATGCCTTTAGCCTTTTTTTGCGATTGCGCCAGGCCTGCGACTACCGCAATTAGCTTACTTTGTGGCTCGAAATATTATAGTTTACCATGTTATATTTATCAACGCTTGCTTTTGTCAATAACATCCTGGTGTCCTTGATAAGACGCTGATACTAGTAGTATTGCTTCAACCGTTATCTTCCTTATTGCAGTTCATTAAATAAAAATATATTGTATGGTTAAAGACTTTCTCCACAACGCGTGATAGCAATGTAATTTGCAGAATAGCCAATATTGTCTTTGTCACTCCTGGCTTTCGCTGAGCATTTTAACAATAACCAAAAGAAAGACAATGGGCACACAATCATTAACAGTACTATTGAGCTAAACGCATAGTGGTTTCATTAAAATACAGTTGAGTGCGTGCGGTGTGATTGCAGGGGAGCGAGCACTGGGTTCGCGTGATTAACCTAAAAACGTCAGACGATGGGATATTGGATCCAGACGACCTGCTTGTAGACGTTTTGGATGACAAGGAAAAGGTAGGGGACCATTTCGTTGCCTTATAAACCTAGACATTTTTCATTGCATTTAAAAAATAGTGTCAAGGCCTTCTAGTAAGGTATATTTAGCATGATTTGGTCGTTGCCTTTAGGCTGCCCTTGCTCATGAATAATAATGGGTAGCATTTCAATAATCATTCTGATACACCTGTGTGGTGGCTCAAGGAGTTATTTTACCCCTCCCCCTGTCTGGCTGAATGCCCGTTGAGGTAAAACTATTTCAAATTTCGTGGGAGAGCAGGTGGTGGGGAATGCATGATGCATGAGTGACAATACATGTAGTCGCAGACCGCTGAAGGAAGACAGGTGTTCGACTGTGTGGCCAGACTCCTCATTCTCCCCTTGACCTACCCTGGGTTACTGGGTAGGAATTTTGTAGGCTTTGTCACACTCAAGACTGTTCTATTTTGGTTCAAGAGTTATACAGGTATAATAGGCTATAGGCTAGTTTTGAGACTAAAATTTGGAATGGCAAGGGAATTTGATTGTTCCAAAACAACTTTTGTGAATAAGACATCAAGCTAACGAATTAAACCGAACAACCTAATGTTGCCTGACGAACTAATATTGTGATATAAAAAGCTGATAATGATTTATTATTGAGGTCAAAAGTTGAGCTCAAGGATCAAATTAATGCTGCTGTTAGTTTCAAGGCGCCAGGTTGTGGTTTTTGGCCGAAAGCGTCAAGTGTACCCTGTCACACAATAATGACTTTGTCAACTTTTTCTCTCGGCTAACTGCAATTGTTATTATCACGATAGAGCGCTATCTGGGGTGCCTTGCGTAGGCGACTTTTGTATGCAGTCATGTGCCTTCTTAGCATCCGTCCCTCAGGTCCTATATTAATTATATCCGGCCTGTTGGCATATAACTAAAAGTCACATGTAGTTGCAGGCCAAAGTTCGACAGGTCAAAATGATAAATTTAAGAAAATTCAATCAAACAACTCGTAGGGGCAAAAAAAGGATTTTAAAATTTATATCTGTCAATTTTGATGCAGTCTTGCAGAGCCTATATCAAATATTACATAGGAGATTTCTTGTGGGGGGCTCCTGTATCAACTAAATAATTATGCTGACGCTAGTCTGAGTTTAATCCAATAATTATTAGAATTATATTGTCGTGTAGTAGAGCATTGTGCATGTAATTTATACAAATCGCTGTATTGCTCTTTGTCAGGTGCAAGCAGAGTTTGAGGAGGAAGAAGAAGAAGAAAGTCAGAGTTCAGGGGCTCGACTAAACAGTGGGGGGGATGGGGTCAGCGTTAGCTCATCCACAGGTTTGGTCTTTCACCTGAGAAATAAATCTCATCACTTTGAATAAGCATCTTGAATTGAATATCATGTTGCCATAGTGCAATGGTCCATTCTTCATGATTGAGAAAAACCAGTTAATTGTAATGTAGTCTTGCATGTTATAAAACTAATTTGTGTGTTGTTCTAAGTTTGAAGATTGCATAAAAATGTTGCAATTATTATGGTGGCAATTGACTTGAACAGATTAAAGCTTTTAGCAACAAAGGCTATCGGGTTCAATGAAGCGATTAAGGTTGTCATCACAAATTGTTGATCAATTGATGCACATTTAGGGACGCTAAAATAGGGGGGACAGGGGGGCAATTGATCCCCTGCCCTTCTTCTTTTTGCATGAAAAGTGCCATTTTTATCCATGATTGTTCCCATTTATGCTCAGTGCCCCCCCCCCCTTCCCCTAGGATCATCCGTCGTTCTATCATGCACAATACGATTCAGGCTGTGTCGAAGACGTCTCGCACACCGTAGCACACAATTCAAGTTAGTACTCGCTCTATAATGATGCGCTGTAGCTGGTGAATTCGTTTAGCCTAGAACATGATAGTGATATTACCTGCTGTGTACTGTCATGTCAGCGAACCTTGTGATGCATAGGTTCCTCATCCGTCGTGACCAGTGACGTCACTGATCGCGTCATTGACCCCAAATATGTCAAACTGATGACGAGCGACAATTTGAAGGATAGCAACCTTATCGAAGGGTCCTTGATAGGCAGCCTTCACTACAGCATGGAGAACTCGCATCGTATGAAAAAGGTCAGTGAACTATCATTTTTATCTTCAATTATAGTTGCGATTCCGTATTAGTTTTGTGTCGAAACTAACTGCAAAGCGTTTGTAAATAATTATTTTTGACTAGAACGCTGTGCTGCTGCTTAAAGCTGACGTTACTAGCGTTAAACTTAGTAAAACTGTTGACTGTGCCACATGTGATGATTAAGGGTGCTCAGGTGACAGGTGACCGGTCTGTTATATATTTAAGAAAATTTTTGCAAAAAAAATCGTAGGGGTAAAAATGAATTTTCGTATTTACATCTGTCAGGTTTGATCCAGAGTTGCATAAAATAGATAAATTTGTGGGGTGCTCTGAATAGTTAGAAATTGGGAAGAAATAAATGACTTTCGCTTATTTTATGTGAGATTACTATTGACTTTCTGTTCTTGCGCCATATCGATTTCTACATTTCTGATCAAGAATGTTCCACTTCCTTGAGTCACTTTCATGATATTTACGCGGACAGTTTCAAGAGCACTTTCCCTTCGCTAAATCTCTATGTGGTCACATTTGACATCCGCACTTGAGCGTAGAAGCCTTGCTGTAGGCTCAGAATTATATATTAACACTTTAATTAAAAGATTTCATCGTGTGGAGACGGTACAAGGGTATAGTCATATTTTATTAATGCTACTAGTGTTGCCCATGCATGCGATCCACTCCGTGGTTTAATGCATTTCGGCAAGTCTAATGCAGTCTTGCTATTGTTCAATTGAAGTAGAGGAAAACATGGCCGTAAATTTTAGCCATCGAAAATGAACGTAGGCGTGAATATTAGCCTGTAATGGAAACTATATTGTGCCTATTTTATTAATCTGGATTTAAAAAATGTAAAGTGCAGTTAGTCCAGCCTCTTTGACGCTTTCAATGAGCTTAGCCTAGTTGATCTTTCTTGCGCTGCGTCTTACGTACGGTGTTTATTACATGATCTTAGATTATTTTTCATATTATCTTAGCAATGATATTTGTTATTATTGCAAGTAGCCTAGGACTGTGTAAGCTCGATAAGTGGGTAGACGATAGGGAGAAGGTCAAGTAGAGGAAGAACAATGTGATTGAGTCAGCCTCTGAGTCATTCGTCGAGCTATAATTAGCACTGTCAAAGAAGCTATTGATTTTTTAAAGGCTATTTTTCATTTCTATTCTGCCTATGAATAATATGCCACGCAGAGCTTTGTATAATATCTTATAGAAACACTAGCAGAAGTAATTTTAAATGCATTGCATGTAGTGTTGATGAATAATCAAACGCAGTCAAATAGTCAACCGCATGATCACTGCAGCCTGTAACATTCGCCTCACCTTAAGACACCTGCGTTGCCTTTCGACAGCATGACATTGTGTTCTCTTGCAAAAATATGAAAATAGATCTGAATACCTAGATAATATGTTTGTTGATGCAAGTGCAAGTACTGGGTTTATACAAACGACGACTGCGCCACACCGGTGCATTATTCCGCCTAACTCCCTGCTGGTTGATGTTTCCTCCAGACGACTTCTGCTAGTGTCGTGGAGGACACGGACCCGGATCTGGCGCAGCGCATGCAGGGCAGTGGGGAGGAGAGAGGGGGGGGCCCCGAGGGGCTGGAGGAGGAGTCCCTGAGGGCCTTCACGCGGTCCTCCTCGCGCAAGTCGTTGAGCAGCGCGGCGCTTATGCAGTGGCTCGGCTCTCAGGAGGCGCTCAACTACGAGGTCTGGAATACCGGGCTTCGGTCGTTTGAGAATTTAGTTAACTGAATTGCTTTAGATGTCGGGCTGTGCGCTAGTTAACCAATAATGTATCGTGGATCGTTTGGTTTCAGAGCGCCGCTAAAACAAAACGATCTCTGGTGAATTATTGAATAACGAGACCAGATTCTACAATTTTAGTTCATTTGCTGTGAGTGCTATAAAAAGTGATGCGTGAAGAATTTCTTGAAATTCTTCGTTTTTCGTTATTGTTGTGATCGACTTCAGCATGCAAACAAGAACATTGATCTCAGATATAATCCAGCTTATCTAATGTGTCAATTATATATTTTATCTTGATGCAACAGTCTCATGATGATGAAAGAAACAGTCCATAAGTGTTATTGCTGATGCCAGATAGATAAGGTCATATGTAAGGGCCATAGGGCCCCGTGTAAGCAAAGGGCTGTAGATAGATAAGGCCCCGTGTGTGCACAAGCCTGCTATGTTTCTGCTGCAGGGTCAGCTGCGGCGCACTGATCCTGTGGGAAGCTCTGACGAGGCAGAAGTGACCGAACTACCGGACAGCCAATGGTAGCAACCTGTACTTGCATTACCGTTATTTACTGATTACTCTGTTATGTAAGAATAGTCGTGTCTGAGGCTTAAATATTGATCCATAAATAATTAATGCATCTAGCAATGATTTCAAAACTGTGAAACTGCTGTCTATTATTTGCTTGTACTATATTTCATGTGCAATATAATTGAAATGCATGCATTTTAAATGCACAAGAGATATAGCCATTCTTGACATTATTTGACTTCTAACTACAGCTCTGGCCTATATAGAGCATTTGGATTCGATAGTTTGTGTCTTATGTATGCCGATTACACCATACTACGGATATTTTATATTAATTATGTAGAGCTGCTGTTCATAACTCAACGTGATTGGCTGCAGCGCTGGTGCGTTGGTTGTGCTGGAGACGAGTCCTGGAGACCCGCTGGGGATTCACGTCGTGCCCTGCACTGATGAGTTTAACCGGTAAGCTGCTGCCCTCACGTTATTGCATCGGTTCGTAAATCCAGCTTTGTTACATGTGAACATACCTATCAGAAGTATGAAACTAGTGAAACCACACCGGTGGCACTCCATATCTCTCCCATAGTATGGTTTTTTTGCTAAATTTTTACGTGTTAAATCAGCGCACTGCTCTAGACGGTGTACCAATAACGCGATTTCATTGGTCCCTGACTCCCTGTAGGGCTTTCTCCAACTGGATCGGGAACAACAAAATGGCGACGATGTGGATGGATCAAATACGGGTCAAGTCTAGAGGGTGCTGGTGCCCAAACAATGCGTGATGTACATGTATAGGACAAGCCGTTGCCCATATAATGCTGAAAATAGACCGAGGCAAGGCATTAGGGCCCCGATAGGGTTTCAAAGTTAGAGTTAGGGCTTGTAGCCATAACCAGGGCCGGCGGAAGGGCACGCGCCCCACCGGCCGGAGAGGCAGAGTTTTGAGGGTCTTATTGGTGACAATTTTGCATTTATTTTGTCGTTTTTGAAGACAGCGGCTTTGAATGTAACGGTTGACCTTGCGCGCCGTCACGTGTCCGCGCACCACAGAGCAGTGCACTGTTTTAATTAAATAAAAAATCGATACGCAAAACAGGCCGAGTGTCACTTCTGTTGCTTCTATATTCTGTGGTGAAACTAAATTAACGCCCTTAAAATACTAAATGAACAGTTCAGTTCAGAACAGAACAGTTCAGAACAGAGCAGCTCAGTTCAGAGCAGAACGGAACAGTTCAGAACAGTTCAGAATAGAACAGTTTAGAACAGTTCAGTTCAGAACAGAACACAACAGTTTATTTCTCTCTCTAGTGTGCTGCCGCGTGGAAAATCCCTGGTATCAAACTTTTTCACTCGAACCTTTCCTTGCCTTTCTGTTCAGTACACCATACTTTTCCTTCTCAATCAAATTATCTATCATTCCTATTCGCTTCCCTATTCCTGCTAAATGCCAAATTAAAGCATGAACATTGTACAATAAATGCCAGCCCTTGTCGTTATCCTTCACGCTTCTCTTTTTGTTTCTCTGAAGCATGAAAAAAAGCATATTTGTATTTTGACTTAATATTATTATTGTGATATGTAGTGGTATATTCTGTCGGCTTATTCAGATTTTATCTTTGATCATATGTTTTAGACACGCGACTGTCACACTGTAAGGTCCAGTTTGATCCAATATCTCATGTGCTGATGCAGCAGTCAGGGTCTGCTGGTCAAGAGTGTCGACCCCATGGGTCGAGTGTTCACCGACGGACGTATAAGAGTTGGTGACCGCATCACTGCAATCAACGGCGTCAGCCTGGTTACCGTCGACTTTAGCAGGTCGGCTGGAAACGATGTTGGCTTTCTTTATTTTTTGCTTTGCATTCTCTGTTGGTAGTTGATATCATTGGCTATTTTATTACTCTAATGTTTATTGTAATATAAGGCATCACATTTTGAAGCTTAGGACTTATAGAAAATATTTTATTCAGAGTTAATTTAAAATTTGAAATATGTGACGTACTACTGTCAGACATCCTGCAATTGAAGTATGTCATAAAGTAGGGCATTAATACAAACTCTATGAGATTTAAATGTCTGGAGAATATGACTAAAATCTTCTTGTTTCATTTCTTTTTTGAACACTGCGCACTAGAATTTTTTTTTCTTTTTCTACAGCCTACGCCATTTTCTTTTTTTTCTTTGTTGGTTTTTTATTTCTGTTTTGTGCAGAAGCATTATGACGTCATGCCTGTGTGTGTGTGATGTCATGCTTGTGTGTGTGTGACGTCATGCTTCTGTGTGTGTGTGTATATGTGTGTGACGTCATGTTTGTGTGTGTGTGTGTGTGCAGCGCTAAGGATGTGTTCACACGCGCACTACAGTCACCAGTCCTCAAACTTCGCGTCGTTTATGCAAACAGTCCTGCCCCTTCCTCCCTTGAAGATCCTCCATCCAATCATATGCCTTCCATTCCCGTCCAAATCGATGAATCAGAAAACAGACCAAACATGCCACAAGTAAGCAGGCCTCCAACGCTTCTGATTTCCGCACCCTTGAGCGAGGGAGGCGGGAAGTACCCACCAGAAGGACGATCGGATTTGCCCCCTTCTTTGATCATGCCCCCCCCTGTTCCGCAGCGACACCCCTCGACAGGGCTGAGCACAAAACCAAAGTTTGCGCCTATCTCCAACACGAGGATCATCGGACAAAAACTGCTCATCTCCTTGGGCAAAGGTTGATCTGAGACTTATCACTGTTTTGGACTACGATAGCAAATAAAAAATAAATTAATAAATTAAAAATCATTTTAAATAATTTAAATTTTAACATTTTGTAAACTTCCAAAAAAGTCAGTTGAACTGATAAGTAGGCGGTAATTTATAGCGTGAGTTGAATTTATTATATACGTGCATGATCATAGGGTGAGTCTTCGTTTTTTATATTTTTCAATATTTCTGAACATTGAAAGCCATATGCCTTTTTGCTTGGTATTCCAATACAAGTATTTGTATAGTGTGTTTGTTTTATGAATTCTATCTCTGTCCTGTTGTCAGGGTTTGTTAATTTGACAACAGGAATGCATTGAATTGATAGAAAATAAGATCAAAATTTTGTTACAGCTGTTGCCTTTTTATTGGATCCAGGATCTGACGGACTGGGCTTCAGTGTGACGACGAGGGACAACTTGGCGGGAGGCGACAGTCCTGTCTACATAAAAAACATCCTGGCCCAGGGTGCGGCAGTCAAGGACGGGCGGCTGCAGCCTGGGGATAGGCTGCTCGAGGTTTATTTAATTATGTGGTCTCTAGAAAGTAACTGGGTTTGAGCCTGTTGTCTTTGTTCATTTATGAAAGAAGTAGACTCTTTTTTTCAAAATGATCTTCATAATAGTTTAATTAATTTAACATTCGTGACTGTATTGGCTTCTGAAAAATAAGTATTAATTAGTATTTTATATTTTGATTCTTAATGTTTCTGATTAAATTGTTATTTTTTAACTTACTTACATCGATGAATGTGAGAACTGATTTAATTTCTATTTCGTATCCTGTACATATATGTAGATCTTTATTCGTCACTATAGGGCAGTTAATGCAGCAGAATACATAATATATACAGCAAAAAAAACAAATATATAGTTCGCTGTTGGTGCTGATTAAAAAAAATTGTGCTACCTGTATGTAGCTTTCTTGATTCAGACATAGTAATGCGAATACTGATTTAGTACTCCTTGCCTCGCCCTGTAAGCAGTCTGCTCCTCGCTGCAGGTGAATGGGGTGGAGGTGACTGGCAGGAGTCAGGAGGGGGTGGTGTCCATGCTGAGAGGGGTGGGAGTAGGGGACAGTGTTCACCTGGTGATCAGTCGACAAACTGCCACTTCCGGCGCCGAGGCTCCGCCCACCACATTCGCCGAACGTGTCGTCTCGGTACGCTGCTGTCCCCTATATGGCTCTAGTTGTGATAAATACATTCCTACTTTCCTTCAATATTGGAGCCTAGGTTATGAGAGCCTATTTTGTTATCTATATCGTATCGTAGAAGTTTTGTCTTGCGATTTGAGTTTAAAAAAAAGTCATAAGTTAAAGCTGTATATTTATTTCAGACTCCTGATCTGTTACTAGTTATTGCCTGCACTAATTATGACTGCCTAACAGCAGTCGCGTGACGACGTCGATGTTGAATTTTATATAAGAAGCTAGTTTAGCAACAAAGATTTGTATAATAGACCGTCCTGAAATCGTGAAACAGAATGCACGATAAACACGGTTCATTTTTATATTCTGGTTTTACGTGTAAATTTAACTAAGTTCAAACCACTGCTCTCGTATAGTGTACAGCATATCGCTGCGCTTCCTCCACGCATATACTCAGATTCGTTGGCAATGATTGGTCTGCTATTTATTTCTGTAGGAGGAACTATTCGCGCAGCAGTCCAGCGTGGCTGCCGAGGTGACATCTAGCAGCGGCTCTCGAAACATAGATATCATACCGCTGGAGATCTCCATGGTGGAGCCGGGTACGCGCGGGGGCCTGGGTATCAGCGTGAAGGGGAGGACAGCCGTCAGGGAGGCGGGAAACAGGGACGTTGGGCTGTTTGTGAAAAGTGTCACCCCTGAGGGGGCAGCTGCAAGGGTGAGAATGAGCTCAAGTGAATCACTACAGTATTAATATATCAGCACTGAACATTATTTGTGGCGTCAGCATTTGCACATTTTGTCATTTTTTGAACATTGTGCGCGCGTGGCCAATTGTGAAATTGTTAAAGTCAGTTGCTTGTATTGCCCAATAGTTTGAGTAAATATTGATGAATTAACATTATATGATAATGTTAGTGTGATTTGAAAATTGAGTTAATTAGCTCAATTTGATAATTATTTTTTTTAATGAGTGGTGTGTGTAGAATTCATTTTAATGTTCACGTTAAGTGCTTTCTTTCGTATTTTTTCAGATAATGGTTCGCTACTCAAAAATTTGGTTTTAATTTTAAATATTTTGTTTTTATTTTTCACAGGACGGGCGATTGCAAATTGATGATCGTGTAATCGAGGTCAACTCTGAGTCACTGCTTGGTTACTCCAACTCGAATGCGATGTCTCTACTCAGCCGAGCCATGCTCAAGAACGGACCTCGCCCAGCCACCGTCTCTGTAGTTATATCCCGATACAAGCCGGGTACATCCCGGCACCAGTCGGGCTGCGAACAACAGGACAGCAACGCAAGTGGTGTCTCCCAGAAATCTAACTCAAGCGAACTAGCAAGGCATAAACTTGCTGATCACAATTCGGGGTATGAAAAGGTGTACTCTCACTATGGAAAGGGCCAGGAAGGTACTGGACCTCAAACTAATCTTCCACAAGTTCGGACTAACGCATCGCATCGGAACGTAATGAGAAACGTTTCTTACCAGCAGGCCAACTACGACAGTCTGTTCAGCAGCGGTAATATATTTGACGTCAATATTGAGGCTGGAGGAAAAGCATACAAGTCTAATGACTGGACGAGAGGTGCTACACTACCTGCTATGGGCAATGGATATCAGCAGCTTGGGGCAGTCTTGGCTGAGGATAACTACTGCATTCCAAGGGTGAGCTGTGTTTCAGAGCTGTCGTTATTTCGTCACTGTTTTTGGCATTTACCCTCGATGCGTCATATACCATGCATGTTTCCTCAAAAGGACAAGCGCTTTAAATCGATCGTGCTCAATAAACATGTACCCTTTATTATGCTGATAGTTTTCCTCTGCACATGTACATGTTTGTTATAGAAATGGAAGCGCCGGCTAGAATTCTTATTTCAGTTTCAGGCAGGGGGCGGGGGAACACCCACTCTCCCTCCCTGCCCATCCAAAACATTCAACGATCTGCTGCAGACGTCGGCGCTGCCGGGATTTAAACGTTAAGCTACGATTACCGTGCATTGAGTTATGGCTGTATGATGAGGTTCTATGATTTGAGAGATTAAATTTTTAGTGTGAAATGTTGAGGCTATTATGGAGTGCAGTTAAGTTATATAGTTGTTTATTTTGTGTGCAGAGCGAGCAGTTGGCTAGGTCGTCAACTGATTTTTTAAATGGCGTTCAATCTCACCAGCATAGTGAAGAAACTGATGATCCCTATCATCTGTACACAACGTATGTGCGTTCTCTTCCTTTTCTATTCTTTTTATTGCTGCCAATTTTTTGGCAAATTTTGTGGAAGAAAGGCGGTAAGGAATCCGCATTAAATTGTTTCAGGCATCCTCTTTTTAAAAAGAAATATTTTGGTTTATATATAATATACTGACTTTTTTCCTAGCTGCTTTTGCAGGCCCACTTCTTTCGTTGATTCTTAACCTTTCAATCTTAGATGGCAGCTGATGTTATAGAATTCATTTTCAATATTTAATGACTTAATAACTTAATGCGATGTTTTGAATTCAATTTGTGCTCTTGCTTAAAAATGCGAATGTTGCATAATTGCAGCATTGAAGAGCAGGAAACAAGAAGTGCGTTTGAGCGCGATGCGATTGGTCGACAGAGCATGTCGGAGAAGCGCAAGGGTCACATGGACCCGAGGGTGCTCGACTTCTACCAGCAGATCAAGCACTGCAAGGGTAATTGTCAGGGTTCAGTTTAGCAGGCGTAGTGATTGAGGATTTTTGGTCAACTTGTGCTGCGCGTATTTAAAATCGATGGGTATAGCATTCGCTTTAAAATCGACTGTCATAACATTGGCGTAAGCGATTTTTGAAAGCACGAGGTTAGCACTTCGTCTGTTTTATAAGGAGAAGACGTAGCGCTGCTCGTATTTCATCAGGGCTAACCCGAACTCTGGTTCGTGTAATTATTCTCACCCTAGGGCTTAACTGCGCTTTTGCTTTCCCTTGAAACTTTATCGTAGGTTTCTTTGATTTATTCGTGCTGACGCAATGGCTATATGATATTTTGAATTGTTCTTCTATGCCAATCATTTGTTGATTTAGTATTGATTAGTGTAGCAAAGAAGACATCTTGTGTAAAAATTGGGCGGTTTTTAAGCGTATTTGTTAGAATTTATGCCATTAGTAATGTAGACTCTGTTGGAATCTTTTGCTTTGCAAAGTTTTGCCGAACTGAAGACGAACCGAGCAGTTCACCTTTTTATTAATCGCTTCAAATATTATATTTCGTTCGAGAAGCCGCATTTTTACATGCATTTTGACAACGCAGATGGCAGCGGAATGAAAAAAGCAGTCTCTGCCGTTTCATTGGTCAATCAGGAGCCACTGCAGACCAATCAGAAGTCAACTGGTCAGTTTGGCTTTATTCTCCCATTGATCGTACTTTATCGTAAAAGTCTGTCTCATTTTCATCAGCCTCATGATTTTATGCAGCCTCATGCAGCTAGTGCCAAATAAAACAAAAATTGCTATAATGCTGTTCTTTTGCAGGATGTTTATTTTTCGAAGCTAAATTGAGATGATAAATTTTTAGTGGAAGATTGAAGAGAATGTGTGCCTTAGGCTTGTTTTTTGTAGCGCATGTAGTATTTTGATGAAGAGTTGTTGATTTAGTATTGCTTTGTGTGACAAAGACATCTTGTGTAAAAATTGGGCGATTTTTAAGCGTATTTGTTAGAATTTATGCCATTAGTAATGTAGACTCTGTCATGTGGAAAGTCGCAAACCTAAATGTTTTAAAGTTACTTTAAAAGGCCATTAAAATGCCAGATATTTTAGTT
Organism: Chamaedrilus cognettii; assembly: GCA_034695025.1. Lineage (NCBI taxonomy): Eukaryota > Metazoa > Annelida > Clitellata > Enchytraeida > Enchytraeidae > Chamaedrilus > Chamaedrilus cognettii. The sequence goes on from JAQIWG010003397.1 coordinate 13,571, forward strand.
AAAAGGCACTTTGCGACTTTGCAACATGGCTTAGCAAAGCATCCACTCCAGCCTCCTCCTCTACACGCAGCGACGCGTTTGTCAGGCATGGCGCTCATTTGAAGCCTTTTTCATAATTTTTCTTCGCTATAATCCAGCTAAACCAACGAGGTATTAAAAGGTCCACACAAATATAATTAAACAAGTATCTGTCTGTACTAAAATGCTCAGATGAGAGGCGGCAGCAGACGGCTAGTAGTGACATGAAGCGCTGCAGCTCCCTCGAGAGCATCCACTCCTCCCTCGCTGTGGACGCAGGGGTGAGCGGGGGCGGGCCGTCACGTGACTACCTCCGGCCCCGCCCGCCCCACGCCCCGGGGGGGTGGGGGGACGCGCAGAAGAATGTCGGCCGGTGGAATGCAAGTTTTCGTGCGGCGGTCGACAAGTCGTACTTTAGAGGTGTGGTACCATAATAGGACTTATGGCTCATTTTTGTATATTGATCTTTAGCTTGTTCATTAATTTTAAAGCATTATGTTTCGTCATGAAATTGTACCGTAGCCTGATGATGGCATTAAAATATGCGAGAAAACAGGGTTCGTAAAATTGACTTTTGTCGCGTTATTTTGCTACAGCAAACTGAAGAGCGTGTGGCTTGTATTACAGTAAAACAAATTGGCATGTGTTATAATTAATTAAAGCTATTTCTGTAAATACATTTTCTTAAGTCGTCGTAACTACAGTTTGTAAAAACATTGATTCAATAATGTCGTTATTCAATTAAATTTAAGGAGTTAAGATGTTATATTATAGTTTTTTTATTGTTATTATTGAACTATTGTTTTTGCGCTAGATTATGATGACGACTGTGGAAGCGTGTCGTCGGGGGGCAGGGGAGGTCCGTCCTCTCGCGGCTCCTCTGAGGGGGGCAGTCAGCGGAGAGACAAGGGGGCAGGCGGAGGGGAGGGAAGAAAAGAAAAGAGCCTGCTCAAGAATCTCGGTGGCATGCTGGGGTGAGACTAATTAGTATTACTATTATATACTACAATTTTGCTTCAATATTTTCTCCTTTAACTTTAAAAGGAGCACCAGCTGAACTTGACAATGCTTGGGCAGCAGCGTTTGTTTTTGGATATCCATACGATTTCCTGTTTATTACACGCATGCATCAAATCTCTTAAATTCGTTTGAGCCTAATCAAATTTGTCACCAACAATTGAACCATTATTAAAATTAGCCAATTATTCCGATTATTATCAAACAATTATTATCGTTAAACAATGACTTATCAATTAAATAGATATTATTTTCTTGCAGACTGGGTAGAACAAGGAAGGAAGAGGATAAATACCAAACAGAGACTCAGGAACAAAATGACGGGTGAGCTTTGCTTGATTCTAGCATGTGCATGCAGGCTATAGTTACACAACTTAACTTGTCAGAACAGTCTCTGCAAATGTGCATTGTGTCGACTCAATCCTTGAATTGTGTGAAATTAATATAATTAAACCGAGCTGTTTGTTTCACAGCGCCGTAACAAGTTTTCCGTCGTATGGTCATCTAAGGAGCGACATGCCGCCACCCAATCGGCCGCGTCCAAGAGCCGATATACCACGCCCCACAATCAACACTCTGCCTTTCTATCCAGATATGAGGACTCCATGTAACCAGGTGAATATCTTCGTTTTAACCCGAAATATGTGATTTGGATTGATTTTCATCAGTATTAATCTTTGCGCAGTAAACCTATTAGTACAGTATTTTACTGCCTGCTTATTTAACGCTTAATATCATCAGCGATATGGCTGCTAAATATAGTTTTGAATTAAGGATGGCCCTCTACTTTCAGGGACCATTCTTGCTATCCAAGCCTGAGCAAAACTTTGCAGCATCTGTATTATTGAAATGATGAACATTTATGACTTATGCATTTCAATAAAGTCCATGGTGCATCATTATCATTGAAATGAAGGTCAAGTGAACTTTGTAATGTAAACTCTGATACTTGCATTTCTACAGAACTGTCAGCAGCGAGTGGAAAACGTTGGATACAGCGAGAGACGTCGCCCAAGCGCTGGTCAACCCGGATCGCACAGCGGGTTAGCGTAATAAAGTAGTAGGCTCAATTAGAATCATGAACTAGAAGTCTGGCATTTTTACAACTTTTTGACATAATTATGGTCCGCTTTCAAATCATTATAACTGGATTGTATAATAATGTTGGCAGTTGAATACATTTAGGATACGCTCACTTTTATTGTCAGTGAATTGTGCCCCTCTTGGCCTCCTAGCCTACATAACGCTGCACTAAGTTAGGATCAACACCAATAATTGGTAAGTTTAATTTAATTTGATATTTTCAGTAGGCCTAGCATAGAAAATAAATCAGAAAGGCTGTTTAATCAAAGCAAAGAATAATTCTCATACCTTCAAGAAAACGCTGTAATAGGTATTGCCAGCGTAGATAATCTGCTTTCTGGAATATATATTTTGTTATCAGATGGCTGTGCTGTATGCGCAGATTCGTCAATGGATTCCCAACTCCTGCGCGGGGTTCCAGCGACTCAGACTACTACTCGGACACTCGCCACGACCGAAAACGAATTCCACCTGGACGGGACGACCCTGCGATGAACTCTACCGATCGTCGGCACCCCCCGCCACGTGACCTATCACGTGAGCGAATGGGTCCCTCGTCGCGCGATCCTATTGGTCCATGTGTCCCGGCGCAGAATTGTGAATCGAGCCGCTCTGTGAATGCGTGTTTGCCGCCGATGGCGCAGCGTTTAGATCAAACGCCGCAGACGGGCCGACGTCATAGAGGCGTGGACCACCTGGCGACACCTAGTCAGTCAAGGCAAGTAGTACGCAGGCCCTCTGGCGAACCGCCCAGTTATTACTCGTCGGCGGTTGCCTTTGGCAACCACGAAACCGATTACATTCCGCTGGCAGTGCAAAACGGCGTAAGGGACAGGCTTGCGGGCATGTTTTCAAAATGCGAACAGCGAGCGACGCAGAAGCACGCAAATAGCTCGAATGCTCCAGAAGTGGATCTTATATCTTCCAAGGGGGGAGAATACGAAGAAAGGAATGCAAATCCCACTTCCAAATCCACTCCAGCGCGTGCGGGACATCCGCCAGACACTCGACACAATCCAGTCCCAGTAGAAAAATCGAGAACAGTTGATTCATTGTTAAATTCAAGGACAGTTTTGACTTCCGCAGCAGCGCCCCGGCAATATAAAATGCCCTATGTAGATCCCGGTAGTTCTGAGGCGGGGTCAAACTATGGGTCGTGGCCTCGGCGACCCCCATCTGGGGTCAAGAGTCACGGATATATTTCGAGGGCAGCTCAAGTTTAAGTTTACACTAATTACCACGATAGTCATTGACTATTTCTTATTTTTGTGGTAAATTAATGAAACATTTAAAGACACGTTAAGTGTCGTCATTATGTCTAATATCTATTCGAACCTGCATCAACTTGAAGTGCTACTGATATTTGGTTGGTTGAAGCAAACTTTTCTGGACCTGCTCCATGTGATTTGTTGTTCTTTGAAATATTATCGCATTATAATTGTTTATCGCTTTGTCTAATTATGTAATAAATTTGAAGTAGTCAATTGGATTGGCAAGTTCAATTAATTGCAAGTTAGATTTTTTTTATAAATAGCCTACTTTGTGGAGTTATTGTTTTGAGTCATAGGTGCAAAACTAGAATGACTATTAATTGATTAGTTGTGAACAGAGCAAAATCGTAGGACCGGCATTGAATGAATGACTCTGAATGCAAAATCGAAAGCAATTAATATGAAGACTAGGCACAGTGCAGATTTTGCTAACGTTTAATTTTATCTGCTCCCTCCTGTAGCAGTGTCAGTATCATTATTTAGCGATAGTACTTGCTAGAACTTGAATGAAATTCGGACCGGTGGCTCAAACATCGAGTTCATAAGTAAGCATCACAAGGAACGAGGTTTGAGAGTCCTTTGGTTCGCTTAGATTTGGTCACGCTGAGACTGGTCACATTTCCAAGATGGAGTCTGTTGTACAGCTGATCGTGCCACAACCGTGCTACGATACATTTTTCGTCAATTTTGACTTTTTTCATGGTATGCTTCGGCCGATCTATAATACGCGTGTTGTTACAGGTTACTGCTGCGAGATTTGTACTCACTGTAGTGATTGCGCAGGATTGAAGGCAATATTTAGGCTATTAGTCATCGGCAATTATCTGCTGTAGGCTGTAACATGAAACATTCATAATCCTATGAAAGTCGGTGATCTTGCAGTTTTTCATAGAATCAAGGTAATTTTAATAGGATTTTTAATAGGATTTTAATGTTATCAAAGTGATCTTGCAGTTTGGCGGACTAAAGTCAATACGCGGCCTAAAACTAGCAGCTCAAGAGCAGATCTGAGATATGAGCAGCT
>JAQIWG010003398.1:0-17983 GCA_034695025.1 Chamaedrilus cognettii
TGGCAAAATGACCAGAAAAAGCTTAATTTCCACAGGGGCAAAGCTCAATTTCCACAAAGAGCAGGGGGGTGGCACACACTGTAGGCCAGTGTTAACTTTTCTGAGAGCAGCGGGGGCAGAGGGGGCATGCCCCCCCGCTGCCCCCCACGCTACGGCCCTGGTAAAGACGCATGTTAAGTGAATTATGAATTAGGCTTTCAAATTGTTTGCATATTGCTTTGTGCAATTCAACTCTGTGAGTCCTGCTAACTGATCAGATTATAATTTGCAATATTACTCCGTATTGTGCCGTCGTGCTTGCTAAGGCCATTGTGTGAACGTCAGTGTCATATGAATATTGCTAAGCCTGTGAAATGGACCTATTCAGCTTTGAATTTCGACAAAAATTATTCAATTGTGTAGAAAGGTTTTCAATTAGTCAAGTTACAAGCGCAACAAAATCATTTGCTGATATTATCATCTGACTTTGCTCGCTAGTTTGTTGTCGTTTGTTTAACGGCACAGCGTCACAGCTACAGGGCCATTTTAGTGCCTAACAAGACGGAATATATCTAAAAAGTTGTTCACGCGTGCAAAAGCGAGTGCAAGTCTTAATTGAATTATGTGAAAGTAGTATCCATCTACGCAAATTAAAGACACACCTTACGTAAGAACAGTGCACTATTGAAATCGTTCATAGAAATCAATCTCAAGAGAAGTCTAATACTTTAAAACATGGAATATTAGCCTACTGGAATTCTGGTTTTGCATAGACTCGCTCATGATGTGAATTGGCGCGTCATTTGTTTTCGTCTACACACTCGGTAAAACAACGACACGGACTTTAGGCAAAACTTTGGGACTGAAAAGTGGTGGTGACAAAATAGCATGGCATTAAAGGACGCTATTTGAGCACCTAAGTAAGATAAAAAAAACATGACAAATATTTTGCTTGCGATAGTAAACCTCTGCTACTCTTATTAATATGAAAGATTCAACTTGAGTTTAGTAGTTATCTAGCTTATCAACAGCATAGTACATGTAATGTGCGGTAGATTCTGTATTAAATTGTTCATCAATGTTCATTGGAATAGCCTTCAAATTTATGTCGAAAGTAGATTTATGGACAATACTTTACGGCAGGCTCATTCAGTAGTAGCCTAGAGACCAGAGGCCCTGTAGATTTCGGCTTCAGAAAGAGTATGACATTGTAAAAGGATTACTTGAAATCAAGGAAACAGGCTCTATTGATGATATGCTTATATTAATGCTTCCCGAGGTCTTGAAGCACTAACATAGGGCTGCACCGATTCATTATTTAGCAGCACATACATCAGCGAGATTTAACCTTACACTAGTGATCGTGGCTTGAAGCTAAAACTTTGCGTCGTGTAGCAAGTACTATTTTAATAGCATTTGACGAAGCATCTATAGAGGTAGAGTAACATCGGGTCGTCAGGCTCGATTCGCTGAAGAGGACGCGTGAATCCAGCCTGAAAACCTGATGCATCTTTTCGCGTCGTCAGCGACAACCGGTCTTCGGGCCAGATGCATCATCCTGTAATGGTCTCCATCAACCATACATATTTTGCATGAAATTTTGTATGCAATTTTGCATGCGACCGTGTTAAGGCGGACGGACGACCGTTGTCATGACAATGATTTCCTTAACTGGGCTTCATGCACGGCTTGCATGAAACCTAGTTAAGGACGTTTTACAGTGTAATTTTCTTAACATGGTTGCACGCAAAATTGCAAACAAAATATGATCGTGGAAGGGAGGCCTTAGCGATTTCCTTGTTTGTTGTAGTTTAGCGACCGTGTGTAGCGCAAAGACTATGACACAGTCTGGTTCTGTGCAAGAGAGCTGGAACAGAACCGCTCCCCCCTTCGCCTTTTACTCGCTCGGGGAGCTCTGGGCCGCAAGCCAATTCTTTGTTTCCCGGCCTGCAGGGAGTTCCCGTGAGCGATGGCTATAGTAGCCGTTATTATGCCATAAACATGGTGGTTCATGGGAAGACGGCCGGATGCCTGATGTAACTCGCACGCGTCGTCAGCGAAGTCGGTTGTCACGCAAGATGCGTCATCAGGCGTTGTAGCGGTATAGACGACCTGAATTTCCTTCTGACGACCTGATGTAACTCTAGTTTTAATCACTCATATCAATCAACGATTGTCTTGTCCACGACTAGGATTTTAGGCAGGGTTGAACCAAACCCCCCCGCCCTTCCTTTTCCTTAAATTATCGAGATACCCCTGACAGTACCACATGGCTCTTAAATTTCGTTTTTCTAAAATGTCCCAAGATTTTTAAATCATCGATTTTCTCCACGTTCAGATGATTTTCAGCTGCTATTTCCTATACCCTTATTCTTTCACAAATCTAACTCACATCTCTCCCCTCTCAAGATATTCTTGCGCTCTTACTGCGTGACACAACACATTCCAAACACGGCCTACAGATGTATGGACACTGGACAGCGATAAGTTTAGCAGACTTATTTAGTAAAATTATGCATATTGAAGCCTAATTTTAAATGGGCATGCAGTGTAGCATTACACATCTAAATCGACTATGGCGCAAGCCTACGCGGTTGTTAAAGGTTCGGCAGTTGCCCTACGCCTATTTTAGAAGCAGAAGTCGTAACGCTACGCGTGTTTATATTGCTAAACTGAACTCTGCATCCGAATATGCATAAATGGTTAGACTGTTGGTTGCGCCGCCAACGCTACGTGTGTGCACAATGTCATGTATATGAACGCGTGTGCTGGTTTATTAACTAGTAAATCAATTTCCAACCCATTGCTTGCAGCCCATTATATTGCATTGTATCGCATGGTAGACTATGCAATTATCTGCAGTGCTGTACTGCTAGTGCTGTACGTAAATTTTTGGTAGGCTACAACAGTAGCAGGATCAACAGTATCAAAACGGTGTCATCTTTGTGCGAGCTATTTGTCACTGATTTATCGAAATGAATCTGCGCCAATAGAGCAATAATCGTAGGTCAATAACGTGAGTGGCACAAAGTAGCCTGCATGTGCATTCCTTGTACCATTCGTAAGAAAATGTAGTTCATTGATTCAGAGTTTAATCATCTGTGCTATACATGTACCCGTTCTCATTGATTATTATTCTAAATTATTCAACTTCATTCAATCTCATTTGTGTAGTTTTGCCTTCTTGCTTGCTACAGTGACACGTGAATTGAACACATATTTCACGCTACCCTCGGGCCTAAGGTTACTTAACGCTTAAATCACCCCGAGCTTCCTTCCAAGTCGTACAACGGTCATTGCTGCCGCTCACATCGCCGCGGTGTGTGTGTAGCAGTTGACGGCTTCTATGCGATGTCAGGGGCGGCTGGGGAAATTTTAACTGGAGACGCCACGGGGACGCCAAAATTTCTTGGCATCGCGACGACATTTGCCGATGTCCGTGAGGACTACATTTTCCTCCCCGTGAGAACTTGCAACCAGGGGGGCGCGGGGGGGAAGAGGTGCTGAGAAAAAATTTCGAAGCCATTGTTAACAGCAGTCACTGTCCCCATTTTGGAACCCATTCATAGCAGTCATTGTCAATTTTTTCTCTCCCGCATCCTTCTTTTCACCGTCAAGAAACCGGTGATCGTCAACAACCATTTCAAACTGGGGTCGCCAGAAATGACATGGTCAGCCAGGGACGCCAAAACCACACTTCGGCCTTATTTAGTCTTACCCGCAGTAAGCAGTCCTGAAGAACGAAAGCCAAAAGGACAAAAAATTGGGACGCCACTAGAGACTCTAAGCCCCAAAATGGAGTGGCGTCATTCGGCTTCCACGTAGAACCGCCACTGTGCGGTATTGTCTAGACGGCGGCATTCAGGGACTCACAACAATGGAAGGCTTTGTTTAGCCGATGACACTAGAACAGTGGGTTTTCGACAATTGGTCACCATTTTTTACATCGATTGAGGCGCCGTTTAAAAAAGAGGGAGGTAAGAGGCTTAACTTCTCTCTACCGAAATTGATTAAATAAAAAAATTTAATTGAAGATTGAAAAGTTTGAAAAATGAAGATCACAAGTGTTTTGCAATATTTCCAAATATTTCACTGTATTTTTGTCCGAAATAAGCATCATACGATTTCTTTCTCTAAACTCTACACACCATCCTCTAAACCAATCACACCATTTTCATCCTGAAAAGATCATCTGCTTTCTTTCAAGTAAGCGAAACCCTCGAAAGAAAATGTCCCGCTTGCGCGTTTTCCATTTACCCGTCGCAGCTAGAGTACAGCGACGACCTTGGACTAAGTACATGTAGTATAACGAGACAGAGACGTGGTTCTCAAGCCACTGTTTAGTAGCACTTTTAAAGGTACTAGGAAATGCCCTATAGGCTATTGTACCAGCCTGATGGTGTTCGCTGGTGGTGGTTTCACTGTAGACTGGTAGGCATCGTACGAACACTTGTGGCTGATGATTTTAACCATCTTTGCAAGGGTGTACAAAGTGACTAACAAGTTACCATCTTTGCGAGGCCGGGATTCGAACAGACGACTGCCACACTCGTAATCTTGGGCAGTGACTTAGGGTCTCTTTAAACCATGAATATTTTGCATGCAATTTTGTATGCAATTTTGCGTGCAACCGTGTTAAGGCGGACGGACGACCGTTATCATGACAACGATTTCCTTAACTGAGTTTCATGCACGGCTTTCATGAGATCCAGTTAAGGGCAGTTTAACATTGTAGTTTTATTAACATGGTTACATGCAAATTGCATGCAAAATTGCATGCAAAATATGCATCGTGGAAAGGAGGCCTTATACCACTCGGCCACAACGCATCGTCAGAAAGCGACTCCCTCACGGCAACGAGTTCTAACGACAACCCCGGGGACGCCGTTAGCTTTCATTGAGAATCTTCAATCATCGCTGGCCGATTCATTGCTAGGCAGCGCGCAGCTTTCTATTGTTGATGTACATGTAAACCTCAAATTGTATACTTTACGGTAAGGCAAATAAGGAAATAAGGATTGTATGCTTGGTGGAAGAATACATTTGGCATATAGGTAAATTAAAGAAAACAATTTTATATCACGTCTCTTTTTATTCATGATAAGTGAACTGATTTGAAATATTGCAGTATAGGTTTAAAGTGTGTAATATTAATAAGTCGATAACTGTTTATTTAGTATGAAAAATTAATAATAATTATTATCATTAACTAGCTGATCTACCTGCCCTACACCCTACAACTCGTTATAAAAATTAGGAGTCACTATAAAAACCATGACATATTTGACTATTATCTATATATACTATAAGTGTAATATAATATATATTGTATTGTACTATAATATATACTATAATTGACTTTTTTATTATATATTTTAAATATTTTGCATATTAAATACTTTTCAATTCAACAATTAATCAGACAGTTCTGTGGTCTGAATGAGCCTTGAGTGAGAGCCGAAGATGTTCATGCAATATTCAAGGTGATATGCAAATTACACTGAGAGACTGATTATTTCATGATGACGTAATTAACCATTAATTCAACAATTCATGGTTAAAATCTCACCAAATGAAATAATGCCTTAAGGTAATGCCTACATGTATAACTGTATGGGCCTAAGTACATGTATGTTCAAATTGTCCTCTCTATGCATCCATACATGACATAGTCTGAGGCCCAACACTTTACGCTATAGGGTCCAGTGTGGGAAAAGTACCAGGTAACTGGTTGTCGGTGGTGTGGCGCAGCGTCTGTATAATCATGTATTCGTATACGAACGCGAATGTGTGATTGCTGAAGTGCGACAATACCATCGTAACTTCAATCTACATGTACATGCATTGGCACGCGATAGAACGTAAACACAGCGACGGTTCTACATGTAGGCCAATGGCGACAGACTTCTCTAGTTTAAGGTTTGGCATCACGTTGGCGTCCCCAGTTTTCACAAGAGAAAATGGTGTCCGAAGGAGAGCAAAATTGATAAAATTGATATTGTCAAGAATGGCCTAGAAGATGAACAATGACTGATAAGAACGTCCAAAAAAATGGACAATGACTGGTGGTGGCTTCGAAATTACTATCAGCACCTCCGGTCCTCCCCCCCCCTCCCTGATTGTGATTTCTGTACCGGACGGAAAATCTCTCCTAAAACCACTCGCCAAAAAAGAAAACTGTTGCGTCACCGTGGTGTCCCCAGTTTAAACTTCAGCAGCCGCCCCAGGGCAGCATGCCCGCTGATTGTCTTTAAGATGACCTCTAAGGTTCATTCACATTGGGTCGTCCGTGTTGTTCTTCCAGTAATCTTCTCGGAGAGAAGCCACTAAGCCAAAAAAAATGACACGTTCGATCGATCGATCTTAGACCTTGGATTGGGTTAGACGCAAGTTTCCGGGAAAAACGGTCTTCACGGGAAGGCGGCCATGATAACTCTTCTTGCTGGAAGAGAGGCTTCTTCCCGCAAGACGCGTGCGCTTCGTCTCGTCGTTTCCCATCGTCCCACCAACAGCCACCATGCATGATTGCATATGGAATATAAGTTATAAACATCGCTGCGCGAAGACGCGTCTTGCGGGTTAAAGGCTGAGGCTGAAGACGAAGTTGTTTACATCAGGTCTGCGACCGGATTTCGGATGTCTTGCGGGAAGAATTGTTCCGGGGAAGACTGCCCTGATGACCCAATATGAGAGCACCTTTACACACTCGATAACACGCGAGGTCACACGCAGGTCTAGCCTAGACCACTGATCATGCTCACCAGCCGCCGAGAGCAAAATAATGTTATCCGAGCCTTGGCAACACGTGTGTGCCGCCACAGATTGGCTCTGAACGATGTTGATGATCTTTTTGAAGACCAAGTAGCTCATCGCACAAATGCTTATAGGGATACATGGAGAAATTTCAAGGTCAATGTCGTTGAAAGATTTAGGTGATTTTTAAAAAGAATGCAATGCTTAAGCAATTCAAATGGGTTGTGCACAAATGGAGTAATTTCTGACTGAATAGTGAAACATTATTCTTTACTTGTGTTGCAGACGGAAAAGAGCCATGTCCCGGACCCAAGACTCATGTGTTCCTTTGTTGGATTAGGTAAAAGCCGAAAAGAAACAGCATCGAAGCTATAGATCTCCTGAGCTTCACCACGCGCTCGCCTCGTCATTATGACTCTGCATATTTCAACCGCAGTGTTTGAACATCCGGCGTTTTTTGGCGCGCGCTCATGACCAAAGATCAGTGAAAATTAATTTCTCACGAAACTCCTCTACACATCTAAATTATGACGGATAACATCGATTCGGGTCTCTCGATGCCCTCAACCAGCCTCCCCGACAGTTCGATGCCCGAACTTTCTCTCACGCTACAACGCTACTATCTACAGCGCGGCCAGCACAGGCCTCCACTGACCAGTCACAACTTGACTCTGGATTCGGTGCAGCACGGTAACGACTCTGTATACCTCACTCCTGACGTGATAGGCAATCATCTACTCTTCAGTGTCGCCGAGGAGCTCAAGTACAACACACCCACACAGGCAGGGACCCTTGATCCTGATCTTTCAGTAATGCACTTCTCTGCCGCCTCCCTCGCCTCCCCATGTTATCTTGTCTCTCTTCTCTCTTCAGTGCTCTGCCAAATGCAGGTCTTTGATGTTCAAACCTTCCAGCTAACCGATCTTCGACTTTTTTCTTCATATTCGCATACGATTCCTTTTCAAGCAGTTCGACTATCATCCCGATACGTGACCTTCCCGGTCCTCTCTCCATTTTTCCCTCCATCACCATTCTCTCAACCAACCCTCCAATCCAGTTTTCTTTCTTCTGACTATCCTTTCGATCGATCATAGTCCTTTTTTTCCCCTACTCCAAACAATACCTCTTCATTTGTTACCTGCTCTGTCCAGCTGATCATTCTTCTTCATATCCACATGTCAACTGCTTCTATTCTTCTTATGTCCTTCTTCTTGAGTGTCCAAGTTTCAGCGCAGTATAGTGCCACAGACCAAACCACCACCTTCAAGATCCTCTTTTTTACTCTCTTACTCAGCCCTCTAGCATCCCCACGTTATCTTGTGTCTTTATTAATCCATGTTTAGCCTAAATCCGAAATTTGGCAGTTGAACTCACAGACCAAAAGTTAAAATCGACTGGTCGCGCAGTGCTAGCGAACTACATGTATCTCGTGCTTGGGACACAAAGAAGAGATTGTCAATCACTCTCAAACGCCGTCAGATCACGCTTAAGTGGATTTCTATTGACCTACAGAAGCTAAGCAACTTTTGGAAGCCTATCGTTAGCACTAAAATGATGCCATGCGCGTGGTTGCCGATCCTCTTGTTTGATTCCCACGCGCCTGTAGTCCCGGGCGCCTCTAGCAAGTATATCTACACCGTCTCACTGGTTGCACTACTCTTGTTTTAGAAGGATCAAGCGTTGCGCTACACATTGCCATGCTGTAGGGCTACTCTGGCTAAACATGTTTTGGCTTAGCCTACTATGGCTAAACCCTGCCAATTACTTATGCTACGTTTGCCAATTACTATGGTGATCACTAGCCCTTACCAATTAGCCTACTCTTCTAGGTAACACTTCCAATTACCATTATAATTACATTATCAATCAATGCCCCCAGACTGTCATCATAGCCGTGTTCGCTGCGCTCATTACGTTCGGCGGTCTGGGCAACAGCCTTGTGTGCTGGGTGGTGGCGCGTAACCCCAAAATGCGCACCCACCGCAACATCTTCGTCGTCAACCTCGCCCTGTCCGACCTCACATTATGCGTCTTCACCCAGCCCTTCAACCTTCACAAGGTTCGTCATTTTAAATATCTTTTAAGACCATAGATTTCCTCCATTATCTGACGGGCACATGGCAAGGGACCCGGCTGTTGTAGACTCTTTCTCACCCCCCTTCGTCCTGGATTTCAACCAATTAAACGTTGATTGACCTACGGCGAATAGACTCCTTCACAACTTTGCTACAGCCACTCACATAATTCGCCCTGAAGCCTGACTCCGCCCACCTAAAATTAGCATAGGCCTACTGGATTCACTAACTACTGAACAAGGACTAACTAAATTGCTCTATAATTGGTCCAGAACTAGAACGGTTACCTGATGCACCTATCAAGGTTCATGTAACATTTATATTAATGATAAAACAAGCTACATCCTACTGTGGGCGTGGCGAGGGAGATGGTGCAGTTGCAAAACATGGTCTCAAATGCCTGTGACGTCATTCTGGTAATGGGCGGATTGAGGTCCCGATGACGTCATTAGAAGTCGAAACGGATTCTAAACCCATTATTATTAGTATTATAGCTGTGCTGTAATGACTCGACCCGCTTGTATCATGACGTCACTTACGAGTGCCGTGTGACGTCACGCCGCAGGTGCTGACCTATCAGTGGCGTCTCGGCGCGTTCATGTGCAAGTTCATCCCGATGCTGGCGGGCACGAACGTGTTTGTGTCCACAGCCAGCATCACGGCCATCGCACTCGACCGCTTCCACGTGAGTCACGCTCCTTTCATGCCGCTCGCGGTCTTCTTCTTCAGTGTTCTGCCAAATGGCAGGTCTTAGGCGCCGAAACGTTCCACCCTAGCCGCTCTTCATCTCTGCATACGATTTCTTCTCAAGCTGGTCGTCTATCATCCCGATCCGTGGCCTTCCCGGTCCTCTCTTGCTCTCCATTCTTCCTCCATCACGTCTCTCAACAAACCCTCTCCTCTCATTATAATGTCCAATTTAGTTGGAGTGGACTCGCGTTCTTATCAGTCATATTTTTTTTTGTACTAGACCTACATGTAGCAACTTCACAGTTCACACATAACGTGGCATAGGCGTAATTCAATTATATATATTTTTAGTAGTCCCTTACTGGGAGGAGGCGATGCCAATTACACCAGCTGATGGTCGCTGGTGGTGGTTCCATCGTAGACTGGTAGGCATCGTAGGAACACTTGCGGCTGGCGAACTTATGCCGCGGCCGATATCGGACACGAGCAACTATGAAACCATGCGCCACAGACCCTTCAGCAAGGCTGTTGAACGCAAAAGGGTCACCAGTGGCGTCGTTAGGGGGATGTGGGGGCTGCGGACCGTAGCGGGTGACACCATTTTTAGCAGTAACACCCATATTTCGAAAAAGGTGATGGAACCAAAATAAATTATCAAGAATTTTTGCCCGATGTCGATTTTCAGAATAGAAAAATGTACGTGTCCGCCTAATTGTTGACACAAAATGCATAAAATACAAATTACATGTAAAAATATGACAATGACTGTTAAGAAAATCTTTCAAAATTTAGCTACACACCCCCCGATCGCAAAGGTACCGTGATGGTAGCCTAACATTAAGGGATGCTGGGGGTGACGGGGTGAAACTATGAAGTCACCGCACTGGGGTGACACCAACCTTGACCCGCAGCCGAGTGTCGCCAGCTGCTAACCAGGCGCCACATAGTTATTTATTTGGTTGGCGTTCGGAAGGGCATCCGGCCGTAAAAATCCAGCTCTTTATCTGGGCGCCAAACGTCTAAAACAGTCTGTAAGCGTGAACTTTAACAGAAGAGCCGAAAAAAAGCGGAAAGACTTTACAAGTGTGGATGTGATCATACGATACGACACAGCAGCCCCAAGAAGAGAGACCATAGAAGATAATTAAACCACAATCTGAGAATAGATATTTTTAACACTAGTCTTGTACCCCGATGAACTGATTTTAGAGGGATTTATTATCCTGCTGAAGGGTACCTAAAGTGACCATCGACTGATTTAGTAGCTAATAATTATTCTGGGCCGAGTGCTAATCGGCATCCGCGGCGTTAGATGTCACGCTGCTCTCGGAAGCCTTATCGAAACGTCGCCCGGATGCGCTATCAATGAAGTGGGGGGAGCCGATGGCAGCGACATCATGAGTCTCACTTGAGGCGACAACTATATCCGACTGGTCTTGCTGCCTTAAGCGTGTCACTCGACCGTGTTTGGCATTGTTAAACAAAGCTCAAAAATACAATTAAATCGTGACCAAAATGTCATTTGCATACCGGTACCAAAGAAGACTTTGCAGCTGCAAAATCTTCTTTTGTATTCAAAAACATGTAGCATTTTGGCACACAATTTGTTTCGTTAACGAACAAAAAGGTGCACCAGATCATCTTCATCATCATCATTTACGTTTTTCACGTCAATTTTCCCTGCCAGCACAGATTGGACGTCTGCGACCACGGACACACGCCTTTCTGCCCTGACCCCACGAAGGTAGGGTACATTGGGAGATTGATCGGCCTTCAAAGGAAGAAAACAATTAAGCCGACACATAAGGCGGTCGCAAGACTTTGATTTTAAGTGCCATTTTATTTTTTAGTCCGAATTAACCAATGAAAATCAATAAGAGAATTGTATCGAATAATCTGATTGGTCAATTCGGACTACAAAATTAAATCGCACTTCAAATCGAAGTCTAGCAACCGGCCTTTAATTAATTTAGGAGATGATGACATCGGTCCACAACTCGTGCAGGGGCCCGCAAACTCTAGCTCCACCTACCCAGCCCCGGCAGTTTACTCTGCCAGCCGGCTGAAAGCTGCTCTCCCTACCACAGCCCGCCCATCTCTAACACACCCCCCGACCCGAGCATCGTCTCAAAGACACTGGGGCGAGCCAAGAGCACAATGTAGTGTTTTGTTTTTCCCGTGAACGGTTGGAGCATATTTTTACGGACCAAATGCCCTTTCTGCCGTCCAAATGCGTACGTATAAATTCTTAAATAAATGTAAATACGGATAAATTCTTTACAGGTCTAAAGCCCGCTAAACATTATCCAACGTGCGCCGTGTTTTAAGCAATCAATACATTAAACACAGACCGTAACTCGGTACAAAATTTGATAAAAAAAATGCGTGCGTATGAAAACAGACGTTTTTACTTCGTGTGGTACACCC
Source organism: Chamaedrilus cognettii (assembly GCA_034695025.1). Taxonomy (NCBI): domain Eukaryota; kingdom Metazoa; phylum Annelida; class Clitellata; order Enchytraeida; family Enchytraeidae; genus Chamaedrilus; species Chamaedrilus cognettii. The sequence continues at coordinate 11,925 of JAQIWG010003398.1, forward strand.
TTATTTCCAGGTAATCGTTTACCCCACGCGTCATTCCTCTCAGTCGAGCACTAGCTGGTTCGCCTCCATGACCTACATTGTCATTATCTGGGTCGTGTCACTTGCCCTCGCCTCTCCATTGGCCGTGTTCAACGAGACGCAGGGGTTCGCTCCCCTCCCCATGTTCGGCGTTCTATACGAGGTACGAGTCGATGACTAGCTGACGGTGGCACTCAGCCCCGTAGCGTGACACCTTCAGGGGAGGGGGGTAATGAGCGTTTCAGGAGGGGCATGTGTTTCAGAGTGCTGGGTGGGGGGGGGAGGTAAATGATACATTTTTAGGGATCTGGGACAAGTGGGGCAGAGACCTTGAGAAGGGGAAGAAATTCGCCCGCTAATGCTGTTGATGCTGCTTCCACTGCCGCTGCTGCTGCTCCCACTGCTGCTCCCACTGCTGCTCCCACTGCTGCTCCCACTGCTGCTCTCACTGCTGGTTCCACTGCTGCTCCCACTGCTGCTCCCACTGCTGCTCCCACTGCTGCTCTCACTGCTGCTTCCACTGCTGCTCCCACTGCTGCTCCCACTGCTGCTGCAGGTGTGCGTTGAGGCGAAGCACATGGAGACCCTGCGGCGCGTCTACTCGGTCTCCGCGCTGCTCGTCCAGTACGTCCTTCCCATCGGAATCGTGTGCGTGGCGCACGCGCGCATCAGCCTCAAGCTCAATTACAGGCTCGTCTCCACGCGCCTCGGGCCCCCTGCCGACGCGGGGACACCGGCGTCGGGGGCCAACGGGCCCCCTGTGGGGCTTCTAGGGGGGCCACCAGGTGGAGTTTTAGTCTCGGGCAGTCTCTGCAGTCTTTCAGCCTCGGGAGCCACGAAGCACGGCAACGCATTCGATAAGGTGATGTTGCTTGCCGCATAGGGGCATGCTGTGAATTTCTGTTTAATGTAGGCCCTTAGAGCGTTTTTGTCTAATGAGATTCATCATTTTTATGTTGAATTTGGTTTTGCGGGATTGGTTAGTTTTGCTGTAATATCTTTTGCAACTTAATTGTACGTCGTCTTAGGAAAATTACTAGAAATCAGTCTTAAAGTTTTTTAAATGTGGTTAAAAATCTGTAATCAGTCTGTTCTATGAAGGGCATATGTCACATAGGCCCTTCGTAGAACAGACTGATTTCAGATTTTTGTATCGTTGTATGAATATTTTCGCTTAATATTTGAAAACGAACGGTAGCCAAATTTTGCGAATAGATTTATTTTCAAACATGATGAGAATGGCGAAGGGCCGCCAGGTGTAGAGAGGTTGGATGCCAGGGACCTGCCTTTTGGCAGTGTGCTACATAAAGAGAAATTTAATAACGAACGTAGGCCTACTTGAAGTATTTTTGTTATAGAAAACCTATGTAGCTTAACCGGTTCTGTTGATCTGTCTCTCACTCGTCTACAGCCAACCCCCTTTCCGGCCCACCCACCAATCAGCGCCGACCCCACGTCCACCTCTCAGCCAATCAACGCCACGACCCAGTTCTTTGAGAACAAGCGCCGGCGCGAGGACCGGCGTAAGCGACGGACCAATCGCCTTCTCGCTCTCATCGCGGTCGTGTTCGCTGCCAGCTGGATGCCCCTCAACCTGGCCAACCTGCTGGCGGACCTCAACTTCGAGTTGGTTCAGTCTTTTGAACTGCACATCGGAAATCTTGTGTTCCCCGTGTGTCATCTGCTTGTTCTTTGCTCCGCCTGTCTCAATCCAGTCCTCTACGGCTGGCTGAACGACAACTTCCGACAGGAGTTCATGCGTGTGCTCTGCTGTCAGCGCTGCTGCTGCTGCTGCTGTGGCGGCGGAGGGGGGCCCTCGAAGGGGTCAGGAGAAAAGAGCCCATGCGGATGGTTTTGTGCAGGGCAGGGCGGGGGCGATGGTGGAGGGGGGAGGGCGTGCGGGTGTTGGGGCAATGGAGGCGGCGGGGAGAGAAGAGCGAGGGGGGTGGTTAGGGGCCGGGGCGAGATGCAGTCGAATTTTGAGTTGAGGGATAAGGGAGGGAGGTCGAGAAGTGTTCGTAGTAACATTTGAGCAACATTTGCCTCGATGATATTTCAAAAGCCGGTTACGCCAACTAGTCTCTTCTGGCGGCTTTGAAGACTAATGATATCTGTACATCTCTATTTAGTAATAAGGAAAGTAAATGTACTTCTAATTATCGTGTGTAACGTTTACTATGTTGCATATCAAAACATCATTGGTTGTTTGGCGCAAGTAAAATTCCGCAAGTGTGAACTATAGGTTGCTCATTGAAAAGGCTGAGCTTGGTTTTATTCTTGTATTTTCTTCCCATCAACAATTTTAGAATCATAAATTACCCTCTAACCATAGTTATCAGCTAGCGGCTCTTTTATAATACACAATAATAATCCTATAATTGTGAGTTTCTCGCGTGTTACATAGTCTGACGACGATATCGGGGACGCCCTCCCGACAACATTGGCACCATCCCTAGTCCAGCCAGGTTGAGATATACACCAAGGCTGAGAGGAAAATTCTCGTGCAGCAGGCCGGATCACTTGTCCGTTCGGTAGCCGGTATAAGATTAGTAATTAACAATGATAGCTTTTGTAGGAGTAGTACTCCAAAAAATTACGTTTTTTTGAAACTCTACTCGAATTTAGAAATGGGTAGGAATAGCATTACTCGTAAAAATTGACAATGGTGGAGTAGGCCTACTCTAGGCCTACTCCTTTTTTAAAGGCATAGGAGAGCACTACTCCTGTTTTTAAAGCAGCAGGCGTAACGCTACTCCTATTTTGCAAAGGCTAAACTGAACTCTGGTAATTAAGGAGTAAAAAGCTGAGTCTTCAGACCGGAGAGGAAGGTGAACTAGGATGTGCATGAACGCAAAGAAAGTGGCCCAGTGGGAGAGATTTTCAAAATGTGGGTGCAGAAAACACAAAGCGCGACGGCCATGATCGGCAGAATGTATTTTGGGAACTGCGAGGAGGCCGCGAGGAGGCATCATTTGGACGCCGTGACGTCATCTTTCGGTCCTCGCTCGACGATGCGGAATTTCCAATAAATAAATACAAGATTTTCCTACGACTCTCTTACGAAAATCTTAGGACTAATGTTGTCATAAGATCGCTTCCTGAATGATGTACCTGGTGTCTGGCGAGGAATGGACTTGGCGCAGCTGGCGTATATACGGTAAAAGGACTCAAAGGATTTGACAGATTGAAGAAATATGTCTTTTCATCGAGAGTTCAGGTTCAAAAACGACAGCAAGGTTTCTTGCTGAGTCAGTCAGTGGGAGCTAAAGGGGCTGCATGAAATCCTTTTTGCCTTTAACGGTCCCGATCAAGAACCTGAAGTATGGAAATAAGGTATTGCATTAGACACTTTTTGGGGTACGGGGAAACCGAATCTGTAATCGAATTTTTTGACATGGAAGCGGCTTTTCTGCAATTCACATAAAAAAATTGTTTTAAAATTCATTTACAAAGAGACGGTGCAAAAACGCAATTTCAGATTCAGATTCCTCGCATCAAATTCTAGAAACCAGGCCATTTTCAAAAATTACAGCGATTTAATTATTTTACGAAACAAATATTGGCAATTTGGGGCGACAAATGCAACGGATCGCCGTTACATTTGAATCGCAATTTCTGATTGGCTGCTGTTTGTCGACGTTGTGGTTGCCGCTAACATCACGAGTTTGACGCATAGAATGGATTTCATTTTTAACAAAAACGCACACCCCACCTCCGTAATATGCGCCTGGGTGATAATGTCGGTACACATGAAAGAGCCCACGTGTGTTAATCTGGTCCTACGACTTGAGTCGCTCCCCACTCCCTTGTTGACGTTACACAGGGGCGCAACCAGAAAAAAATGCTAGGGGGGAGGGGCTCAAACCCGCGAGTCGATTTAATCAAGTAATCAAGTAGAAGCATTAGCACCTAGCTTTAGGACAAGCCTAGCGTGTTCCATCTAAATTAAATCTAATGCACACGTACATGTGGGTCGTTGAACGGATTGAGCTGCTATGCTAATCTGCTATTGTTATCACTAAAACAACCTAGCTGAACGTCTCGCCTCCCTCCCCCCCCCCCCCCAACAAAACAAAATTACATCGGATCTTGACGAATTGCATGACTCATAAAAACTGGGCTGGGCGGGGTCTTGAGCCCCCCCAGACCTCCCCCTGGTTGCACCCCTGTTGACGTCGAATTAGTCTCGAATCTCTCGTAGTCGAGCCAGCTAGCGTCGGGAGAGCGGCGTTCAGATATGAACCTATATCGGAAAGAACCTTAGGGGTCTGTTTCTCAGCGTTTCCCTAACTTTAAGCCGAAACTTAATCCTAAAAAAAAATTTGAAAAAAAAAAAATTCAACCGCCGACCGCCGTGACGCCATCATCGGTTTATTGCGAGTCGCGCCGTGGCAGTGCGGAGTTTCAAATAACAAAGGCTAAAATTTGCTTAAGATTGTCTTAAGAACTTCTTAAGACTAAAATTTGCGTAAGATATTTTGAGAAACACACCCCAGTTTGCCATCGCCGTATAATATATTGTCAAACTGGTTGAAAGTAGTTCTAGCGTGTATAAACCCCTATTGCAGTTTTAGCAGTAGAAGTGAGCTGCAAGGATCAGAATCAGTGGCGTCGCCAGCTATGCGGCACTTGCGCGTGCCACACTTACATTTTTCACATTAAATTTCGTTTAGGCTTAGGACTTCCCCTCAACCATGCTAATGTCAAATTGCATTTTATTGAATATACCTTTACACCTAATTAGCCTACCATTGTTGCTATGATTTTTATATGCACCTTTACTGTTTTTATGATATTTCAGCTTAGCAGTTTAAATATGTGAATATTGAATAATTCAGTAAATTGACTAACTAAATCGGTAGGCTATACATGAATATTATGCTAATTTGTATGTGCCACACCTGAACTAAAATCCTAAAATCCTGGCGACGCCACTGATCAGAATGCCAATGTTCATCTTCGGAAGATGGGATCAACCCTTTCCAAAAAATATAAGCTTTCACGTGAAAAGTGCTCTATGTAAGTTTGGTTACCTACATGTACACCGGCAAATATGAAAAATAACAGAGATTCGAATCGATCAAATTAATACCTGATTCAAATGAGGAAGATCAAGAGGGATAGGGTGTTTTGTGTTTGTGTCTTTGTGTTTTTGTGTTTTTGTGTTTGTGTTTTTGTGTTTGTGTTTTTGTGTTTGTGTTTTTGTGTTTTTGTGTTTTTGTGTTTTTGTGTTTTTTTTTTTTTGTGTTTTTGTGTTTTTGTGTTTTTGTGTTTTTGTGTTTTTGTGTTTTTGTGTTTTTGTGTTTTTGTGTTTGTGTTTTGCTAGCGACCTCGTGAATATTCAATTACTTAGCGTTCCTTTACACGCTGCATATTGGCATGACGTTTTACATGTAATTTTACATGTATTTTTACATGCAACAGTGTTAAGGCGGACGGATTATCGTTGTCATGACAACGATTTCCTTAACTGAGTCTCATGCACAGTTTGTTTCTTAACTGGATTGCATGCATGGCTTGCATGAGACCCAGTTAAGGACATTTTACATTGCAGTTTTCTTCACATGGCTGCGTGTAAAATTGCACGTAAAATTGGATACAAAACTTCATGCAAAATATGCAGCGTGTAAAGGAACCCTTAGGCTACATTTTTTGGTATAAGTTTATGTCGGAACGTCACCGGGCTATTTACGTAAGGAGTCTCATAGGCATAGAACGTCAACATAGACCGTCAGCATAGAACGTTTAACTCGACGTGAAGACTGTAATTGTGTGACGGCAATGCGGCGGCGCAGACGCATGGGGCGCCATTGTAGCTAACAGAATAAAGCCCGTACATTCGTACGGGACTCTAGCAGTTTTTAGTCGTATTGTTATCAGCATACACAGTAGATATCGTATATACTACTGTGTATATACAGGGTGCGTAAAAAAACAACAACCCCCTAGCAGATTCGCGATAAATCGGCCAAAAGTAAATATATTTCCTTGAAATTTTCAGGGATTGTAGCTGAGATAATATGACACAAGGCCCTCAAATT
>JAQIWG010003399.1:0-17982 GCA_034695025.1 Chamaedrilus cognettii
GGGGGGGGGGGGGGGGATGATAGAGGTGGGGCGCGTTGCTGCTCCCATACACAGTACTAACATCGTTGCGCTTGTTGTGCCTGCGCCATAACAAAGCCAGCGCGCCAAAACGCAGCAACGAAACCAAATCTAAAATTGGAACAATAGCCTAAACAAATATACTCTGATGTTTCTCAAATAGGTGTTTCGCACTTACATCTATGTATTTTATGGCCTTTCAAATGTTGTTAATATAATGGATGTTTTCCTGTGGAACTATTTCTTATCGCGCAATAATACGCGTTGGGTGCGACGGAGTTGGCACGCGGCCAGACAGTCTGGCGCGTCACTGCGCTGGCGGCGTGCCAACTAATCAAGCGCTACTACATGTCGTAGTGTCGTTGTGCATGACGACTGGCACGGCGTGCTATGAATGGTAACTGCATGACAGCATTATGTCAACAAACCATCCCACACATGCCTGCGTGACTGCGTCATTAGGTATAGGTTTAATAACTATCTAAATTACGCGTGATTTGTGAATTGCAGCGATATAGGGGCTATTTTTTAGTATTTTTAATTTTAAAATGTAAATTTTGATCTTGCCATGTAGCAATTGCAAGCAGGCTAACATTATAATCGGCCGGCGCAACGAGCATGTTGTAAGCTGTGGAGCACCAAAGCTTTTGGCCAAGGAATGCAGCGACTTTCGGGAATTGTTGCTACTGTTTGAATAAAGCGACACTTAGATTTATATCAGCAATTAACTAACAAATTTAAAATTCTATCACCATTAGCGACACAGTAGAATTAAAATCCAAAGTAGAACTGAATAACAGTCCAAGTAGGCTATTCGATGCATTCATACGAAGATCTTCTTTATTGCAGCCCAAGCGTGCAAAAAGTGCAAAAAAGAGATGATTTTTAATTTAAAACCAATCAAAAACTAAGGGGCAAGGAACGCACTTGGCAAATAATACAGCCTACCGAGTTTCGCATTTGTAATATTACTGGGCTAATGTTCAGCCCATGCTTGTGTTTGTAAACAGCTTCGGCAAATAACTGTTTCCAGAACTTTACCCTAGCCGATTAAAAACGTTTGCAAATACCAGGCTATAGCCTACATAAGCCCTACCTAACAAGCTATAAGCTTACTTAACGTAGCATTAGATCCTGCTGTTACATCCTGCTGTTAACTTAGGCCTCTTTGATCGCATTTTGACTGTTTTTTCCAGGCCGTTTCTATCTTTGTCGACGATTCATTGGTGATTCTATGTAGGGTGCCATCAATCTTGTTCGCTAATCTCTAACTTCTCGTGCGAAATCCCGTTTGGTTTAGAATTGTGTTCTAAGCCTACGTGATTAATTCTACTGAATCTAACTAAACCCACTACTTACAGACTAACCCATTGATATGTAGGTCTAGTAGAACGTTAGATTTTTACTAACCCACTACATAATGCGTTATAGCTGTACTAGCCTATAGTGTAGCCTGCATATGCACGGTCTACACTAGATCGTATATCCTAATATCACAAATCGTCTCGAATTCAAGCGATAGCGTAGGCCACGTGTAATCTCCCCTACGATTTAAGCAATGCTGTTTTTTCCATCTTCATTTGCATGATATGTTTTTGGTGCGCTACAAGTGCAGTGTGCATACATGACTACGCATATGTAGTATGCAACTTGCAACTAATTCGAACATCACTGCACTGGCGATGATGACTTCATCATAACAATAGGATAATTATAGAGAAGCGAATTGGGTTAACGGCTGCAGGTGAGAAAATTGTTTGAAGGATTCAAGGCCAGGGACCTGTTACTTACAGACACTGACAAATTTTTGTCAAATTGTCTTTTCTACACAAATTTATCAAATTCTAATAACTGGTTCAACAGTAAACTATAACATAAATGATAGTACCATGATCAAAGGCCTATATTAAAATACGTTGATGTAAAATGTGGCATTATATGGATAAAATGCGTGGAAACTAGGACACGATTGTATAAGGCCCATGATCTTCCTGCAATACGGAAGCACAGATCCCGACCTGTCACTATAACTTGTGCGATGAATAGCTGAAACAAATTTCAACGAGACGTTTCAGAGCAGGCGACAAATTAAGGATTCTCGCCAATTTGCTGAGTCCATAGAATCATAACCAGAACTGTTGAGACCAAGGACCGATCCAAGGAGGGGGGGGGGGTTGAGGGATCGGGTTTGCAAATGAGACGGTCAAGCTAGGGATGGGCTTTCAAAATGGGAGGTCAATCTCAAGCGGTGGCATTATAGAATTCTGAATTCAAATGCTGCTTTTGTAGTATTTTGGTCCCTGATCGAGGTTGATAATTTTACATGTAGGACTCATGGAGGTCTAAAACGACAAATTCGCACCCCCCCCACCCAAAATAATTTTTGGACGGAAGTATAGGGATCGAAAACAAAATTGTCGCACAAGTGTGTATAGACTCGACCCTCCTCAATTTAATTTTGTTCTTGAAGTAGGGGAGTAAATAATTTATATGGGGGAGCCTAATCCCCCCTTCCCCCAACCCCACTTGTATTTCGATCCCTGATTTTTTCTGGACGAATAGGCAGCCATTGGCAGTGCTTGAAGCAGCTCATTTTAAATGGGGGTCGAGCACAATTTGAAGTGGTGGGTGGATACGACTACCCAAAGTGCGAGAAGTTGAAATGGACGGCTTCGCAAGTGGAAGGGCTACGGATCGATGTGCCTTCGAAATAAAGAGTTAACCGAGCAATAGCAGTTAACTCATGGCGCTCTTAACCAGTTAAGAGAGCCATGGCAGTATATACACATAGGCTACGGCGCAATTTAAATGCTTTATTTAACTCACGAACGTTCAATTTTGCGAGTTTATTTTTTTGCATTGAAAAAAAATTCATCGCAAACTGCACAAAAACGTTTTGGGAAAATTTTGACAAATTTTCTGTACTTTTTTAAGACGGCTTTTTATCTTCCTTTTTCCCGCCGGGCATCGTGTACGTTTGGGAGATACATTTATCTCTCCCAAAGCCGAAAATGACAGAAAATTTCTAAAAATATATTTTGGCTCACCGATCAAAATACTCAGTAATAGGCAAAAATTATGATCCCTGTCCCTAAGGAGTAGCCACAAAAAATTTGCGAAAATTTATATTTTTGGGCAATTTTTTATAATTGTCGGCCGCAAATGCTAATTTTCCTATTCCAATAATAGGTTAACTACCTGTGCTCAAAGATATGTGACTTTAACTTTACAAAAACGGTGAAACAAAATCTTCAAAATATCTCAAAATGAACGAGGACAACAATTTTGACCGAAATGATATTCGGAGAAAGCTCGGAGGGGGAGGGGGGAGCGGGGGGCCGGGGGAGCCGGGGGAGCGCTCCCTTAAAAGGATTGAAAGCCTCAAAATTGTTCAAAATATCCAAAAATAACAAATATTGAGCAAAATATTAGTCGGGGGAGTCAAGGGGGGGGGCTGGGGGTGGGTCTGGCGTGCGGGGGGCGGCTCACGCCCAAAAAAGAGGTAGTCTCAATTATTTTTTCAAGGCTTCTTAAAACGGCCTAAGACAACAATATTGCCTGATAACGCAGTCGGAGATAGCTCGGGGGGGCATGGGGAGTCTGGGGAGCGGGGGGCGCCGCCCCTTCAAAAAATAAAAATTTTCACAATTGTTCAAAATATTCTAAAACAGCAATATTTAGCAGAAATATAATCGGGGGAGGCACTGGGGGTTTAGGGGATGCCTGGGGTGCCGGGGAGGCTCCCCCATAAAAATTGGAAGCTTCAAAATAAAAAAATAAAAAAAATGTATCCAGATTGTCTAAGACAACAATATTGACAGAAAAAGCGTTCGAAGGAGGCTTGGCGAGGCATGAAGGGGCCGGGGAAGGGGGGGGGGCGCCACCCCCTTAACGCAATGAAAACCCTCTACATTGGTGAAAATGCTCTAAAACGACTATATTTATCGGAGAATTAATCAGAAAAAGCACGGGGGGGGGGGCCAAAGAGGGCTGGGGTATACGGGGGCGGCCTCCCCACAAATAAATTGAAAGCCTTAATATTCATAAAAATGACTTTAAATAAATTTTTTTAGGTCTTTGGTCATTTTCATAAATTTTTGAGACTCTGAATTTTGATTGACCCAAAAAGTATTTGGAGGAGGTTCTGCGGGGACAAGGAGGGCAGGAGGAGCAGGGGCGCCATACTGTTAAAAAATTTGAAGTCCGAACATTGCTCAAAATTTTCAAAAATAACTGTATTGAGCTAAGAATTTGTCAGAGGAGGCATGGGGGGGCCGAGGGGGGGGGCCGGGGCAGTGGGATGCGGCTCTTCCATCAAAAAATTAAAAGTCATCCGAGACACCTACATCGACCGAAAAAGTAGCAGGTGAAGGCTCGCTTTCATGTTCCTGACGATCGTTTTCAACAGCGTATTTTATTTTTCGTCCCATTTCATTATTGGACCGTCTCGTTTCTCGCCACTTTGTGACAATTTAAAAGAATGAAACTTTTAATGTTTTAAAATCCACTAGGCTATTTGACGTTTGTGACTTTTTAAGTTTAGTGCGTCACCGCCATTAGGGTGTTGGATACACAAAATATGAATTTTGTTGCAAAATTAGCCAGGTGCAAAGCAGAGAATTTTTTTTTAATCCGAGTAACAATTGACAGAGTTACAGTCATTTGCTAGTACTTAATTAGTAAGTAGTACGAAATACTTCAATAGTTTTAGCCTACTTTCTGAAATCAATGATGTTGAATCTTGTTGACCTTGCGACTCGAGGCCTTGGTCTTGCGACCTCTGGCCTTGTTAACGTCACTGCCTGTAGGTCTGTATTTTAGACAAGTTAACTGCAAATGTTCTATCACGAAAGTCTGAAATAAAAACGTGTTTGATCTGATTTGATTTGAAATTTGGTCTAGAACCGAAGTAGGCCCATAAGCATCTGACCTATTGGCTCATTCAAGATAATGGTGTGTTAGTGCGTTTATCAATACCCTTGTCCACAAAATACAGTCTTAATGAGATCACGTTCGGTGTTTTAAGAACCAGCGCATCTAATGATTTGGTTTTCTTTCAACGACTTTAAATAAAAGTTCTTATTTTATCTGAAGATGGAATAAGAATCGGAAAGCGATTGACTTCAAAAGATGGAAAGTGTCGTTGTTTGGATGTCATTCTTACCAAGCCTTGCAAGAAACACGTTCTCTGATGTTTCTATGCATCTCGTTCGATGCCTACATGTATACATGCATACATGCCGATAGGCCTACATATACATACAGTCGTATAGAACAGTGGTAGGCAGCAATGAAATGTGTGTTGCATTATGTGCAATGTTCCAAATCACGTGATAAGTCCTTCGCAACAGAATAAACTGAATAGTAGGCCTAAATCGACAACTGGCATAGCGAACGACTAGTTAAATCAATGTTCATAGCCTGCATGAAAGCCACTCTAGACTCTGGAGAACTCTTCGAAATGATTGTGTTTTAAATGTTCGCAATGCGTGTTAATTATTAAAATTTATAGCGTAGCCAAATTATGCATCAATGATGATGACGTAGCCCAAAATAAATGACGCTGCACAACGTGGACTTAAGTACATGTAGGCTACATCCTGTTCTAGAGCATGCGTCGTGTCCTGAAAACATGATACGGCGACAGTTGCGTTGCCGACTGATAGCACAGTTCGAGAGCGAACCTGTGAGGCAGGAACACAACTATAGATGAAGATGTGAAGCGTGCATGCTGAGGCAACATCAAATTTCGCGAAATTTGATATCGATACAACGCAGTTCGGCTGCTCAAGCGACAGATGGCCTACGTTATGACATATTTTTATTTCGGTATACAGGTATACAGGCGCATCGGCGAAAATATGGTGAGAGCGTTGGCGATCGGCATTTGTTGTGACGAGGGTAGAGGTGAGGGGAGGAGGAGTGGGGTTAGAAAATTTGTGTGGAGGGTCCAGGTTTTCCTTCCATTTAGAACTCATCAACGGGGAGCGGAGGGAGAGGAGGGGGTTGGTAGTGGCAGAGGTTTTTCCAAAACGTTTTCGAAACTGCAAATCACAATTTAAAATCCAGGGGGGGGTACAAGATACAGAGCGATGTCAAAAAAGCGTTAAAATTTTACAAACTTTTTCATTTCAATCAGAATCGAACTTATGAGTGGGGGGGGAGGGGTGCTGGCAGAAATTTTTGAAGCCGTTCATAACGGTCAGTGTCGTTTTTTGGGTTCCTGTGTCACAAAACACGGGTTCATATATGTTATCTCCTCTCATTGGAAAACATCTCGGAGGGGCCAGGGGGGAGGGTGCACAAGGGGTGCAATTTGCTTTTCCAGGGGGTTGTAGTCTGCTTTTCCAGGGGAGTGCAAGTGCGTGCATCCTTTTGCATCGATGTGCGGGAGAACATGGGTAGGCTTAAGGAAACTGAGGTGGGGGATTGAGAATACACCTGTCAACTCGATGCTTGCTTGGATGTCTTCTCGAATATGACTCCGTGCTTTCTTCGTTTGACTGGGGAGGTTTGAAGTTGTGATGAGGGGGTGAGAATTTATTTGAGGGTTTCAACACACCAGCAGATGCGAGCCCTGTGCTGTGAGGCCTGCAGTAATCAGAAATTGTCATTGCTCAAAACTCGTCTCCTCGGAGACTGTTGAGCAGACGCAGGCTCAAATGAGCAGCAAAATACTCAGTTCAGTATTTCTTCGTTACATTCACTAAGCTAGTATGCAGAATTGCTTCAGAGATTCAACTTTCTTGCAAGTCTTGGACTTGGAGTTTAGCATAGGTCTACCGCCTGCGGGACTAGAATCTGCGTATCATTGCTTCCTATAAGTGCCACCCACCTAGCGCAATAGCCATTCCGCCCACAGAGTCATGTATAGGCTTACTAACAAACTAAACTAACTAAATCAGGCTACCCCTGAAGCAATAGTAAGTTTACTATTGTAAAATAATGTTAAAAATTAAGTTAAGTAGTTAATCTCGCGATTAGTCATGTAAAGAATAAATTAAAATAATCAATACAGTAAAAAAATAGCCTGTACATGGCATGGGTAAAACGGCGGTATCTTAGAGGGAACAGAGTGACATAGAGTGGTGCAGAGAGTTGAGTTCAACTCAACGGCTAGTCGCCCGTCTTGGCCCTCCCCCGAGGCGGCCCTATACCTGCCCCTGCCCCTCCCTCTCCCCACTCCATTGACCGTCGGCGAGCGTCCTTACCACCGCGGCCGCATTGCCTCTCTGAACGGCAATGTCCAGTCTTTGCCGAAGGAAGGCGGTCGAGCGCAGCTCGCCGGTGCTTGCCGAATTCGGCCTCCGATTGCGGAGCACGGCTCCAGGGCGGATGGACCCCAGGCACCGAGGGTCTCAATTGCGATGGGGGCGAAGGTGTAGTCCTCAGACTTTGCGAGCCTCGTGTACTTGGGCTGTTAAGTTTAGTATTGCTTCTACCCCTGAAGCCACAATAAGTTTACTATTGTTTCTACCCCTGAAACAATAGTAAGTTCACTATTGCTTCAGTTAACATTTACACAAACCCCAAAGTTTGTACCCACAATTCAGCTAAGAAAGAACTTTCTGTGAAAAAATTCGTTGGGTAAACTTAGGGCTCCGCCCTAAACCTCCGCCCCTTGGGTTGATTATCCAAACGAATGCGCATTACGTCACACAGCATAGCTGCTGAGAGCGCATCAGCATCCATTGTTTAAATCGCTTTTGTTGTGAATCGGCTACGGTGATTCCCTAGCCTGTCAATCAACAATCACGTGCTTTATTGTGACACATTTATAGGATAATACGAAAGTGTAAAACGAGCATTTTTTATGTATACACTTTATGTTCTCATTTAATCTCTGGGAGAGTGGGTGTTGCTGCAGGTCTATGCTGCTCTATTGGTCTACATGGCGCTTTTTGACGTTTTTCTGGGACACATGTACTTGTTGTATTGCCTCTATCGATGCGGCATGCACGCCTTGGTTTATTCTAAGTAACAGTGGTCTCGGTGTGGAATTCACTACCAGATGAAATTCTTCTGCGCGGTTCTCATAAACATTTTGTAAAAAAATTGAATCAGCCAACCTGTCGAGGCATTTGAAGAGGGCTGAGTACTCACCATTTGATCTTGTGATTTATTTTAAATTAAAATTGATTTCTAAATTTGAATATTAGTTTGACGAACGCTGCTACTATGTGTGAATTAAGCGTTGTTTTTATATTCACCAAACCGATTTTATTTTGAAATGTTAAACGGGTAGAGATTGTGAAATTCTAAATCTAGGTTATACTGCGTTTTGATACAGTGCTTTAAAAATAACGATTTATCAGATATATGTGTTCACCCGAGACCTTTGAGTCGCAATTTTGTTCATTAGCTGCTTTTATTTGATCCGTGTTATTTTGTGCTGTAACCACTGTAAAATTGATCAATCGAACAACCAATTGAGAATGTGTTGTAGAAACAGTTTGACAACACTATGACACGAACTAGGCTACGATTGAAGTGAAGATGATGGAGCAGCACACCATTGACGCAGACGAGCTGAGCACATTTTGTCAGCGGTTTGTCAGTCTTGTCCGCGAGGTCGAGTTTCGACCCGTGCGATACTACAAAGCGGGCAGCCATGTTGAAATAGAGAACTATTAGAGGAGCATGAAGGCGTGCGGCCTGAGGCTCGACACGCAGGACGAGGACTGTATATACTATGCCAATGACGGCTACGCCTTCCCGCGCACGCGACTAGTTCCACCCCAGTACGGCGGAATAGTGTTCAGAATTGACACCGGCGACGTGCATCCAGGCTACGCGAAACTGATTGAAGAAAGAAGCGGTGCCGAACTGATGCACATGTTTTTCTCACAAACATGTGCGTCCGCCATTAACGTCAGTCTTTATGGCCCTGCCCAGAAAGTTCAGGGAGTTACCGAACTGAGTAGGACGCTGGCTGGTAATCTGGCAAAACATGACGTCAGCTTTCGCCATCTGGTACCAGTGCAAGATCATGTTCTTGCAATTCACTGTCCGCACTGGCCCGTCGAGGCGTTCGAGTGGATCACGCGAACACGCCGTCAGGCCTGTCCGTCCAAGTCTGTCATCAAACGATTTGTCAGGTACGGGTGCGACTTTGTCGGTGTCGCACACAAACGGAGATGTAATACAGAAAGCAGCACCGAATGGAGATTTTCGTTTTCAATGGCAGAATTGTTCTTAGTACGGAGCTGGACGAGCTCACAGAGAATTGTTTATAGAGTACTCAGACTCAGTTACAAGATGATCGCTCAAAGGAAGACAGAAAACAATAATAAAGCAACCTTGTGCACCTATTATTTCAAGACGTTGATGTTGTGGGCGTGCGAAGAACAACTAAAAGAATTCTGGGCAGAAAAGTCTTTGCTACATTCGATACAACAACTTATTTTGAAAATGGCCGAGTGGTTAACATCGAAGTTCTGCTCCAACTATTTCATTCCAGACAACAACATGATGGATCACCTAATGGACACTGATGTATCCAGTGAAGTGGTCGCGCTGTATGAAGCTTCTGCGTCTCGTGATATCATCGCGAACTTGATGCGAATGTGCTCAGAGGAAGAAATGTCTGAAGCTCGGTATACGCTACAAGGCGAGCTGCCCGCGTGGATGTACAGAAGTGTGGTGCTATTCACTTGTATCGCTCATTGCAGCGAAGATTCTATTTGTCGAGATCTGACCAGTCATGTATCCTATTCGGAACTGCAAAACATCCTATTCATCGAATTGTCTGACATCTACTGCGGAATTCTTTGTCAAGTAAAAGCATCCTTTCGTGATAAATCGGAGGAAGTAACTCAATGCTTGCAACGTTCTGAAAAGCATCTATTAAACACGTCTAGTTTGTGTCAGTCAAGTGACGCAGGTTGACATAAGCTGTGCCGGTCAATCTGCTAACGCATGGATAACTCAAGTAATCAGCTTTTTTCTTGCGTATGAAGTTGATAAACCGACTCCACGATCAAATACGAGTAATTCTCCTGATCACAGAGAAGTTTTTCAAAGGAAGCTTACCACAACAATTTGCGAAGGGTTATTGAAGCGTAGTTCATGCAAGAAATGTGCATTGTACACAAGAATAGATCAATGCGCCATAAACGAAAATCAATCCGTCAAAACTGAAAATTTCTCCGGTGAAACAGTTTCACTGGCTCTCTACGCGACTAATGCTGCTGCAATATCTGCTATCCCGAATACGATAGCATATTTCTTTCGCGAGTGGCCCGGACACGGCCCATCGGTAAATTTATCTTGGTTTGTAGCAAAGGCCTATCTAACCAGTCTCTATTACAGCCAATATAAATATACCGCGGCGCTTGAGATATACAACGAAGTTATGAACGCGTATGAATATTCTGCCGGCAATAGGTCTTTTGCTCAATATTCATTCCTCGTGTTACTTTCGACGCAGTGGGCAGCACTTTATGACAAAGAACTCCAAGCGCTGCTCGGATTGTGTTCGCTCTGCACGTTTGTGTCAAATAGAACGGAGGCGCGCTCTGTGTGCTTCGCTGTGTGTCCAATCCGGTTCGTTCTCTATCTCGTCACTCGCTGTGCTGTGGATCAAGCACGCTGCGCTGATGCTGATAAACACGTAATAGAATACAACGAACATGAACGCTCTTCCTGCAGAGTTAAAATAGTTCAACTATTACTTGCGTGCAGTCTGCACATTATACAAAAACGATCGAAAGGATGGAATCGTGACAAACATTGGAAACTTATTTGGAAGCCGAACATAATTATATTTGACAATTGCACGTTTGGGACACATAGCATACTTAGTCGCTTACTGTCCTTACGATTTCGATTGCGCGTAGTCTAGGCTGACCGTGACAATGCAGATCTACATGTAATACCTTCTTGTCCTGTATGTTTTGTGTCGCAATGGTTAGCGCTGCGCAAAACGAACCGTTAACACTTTTAGCAGTCGGCCTATCTTTCACAGTCATTTTGGTCCCAGGTCAGCTTTGTTTTATGCATAAGTGTAACTTGTGGGCATGCAGGGCCCGCAGAGCACGAAATGTCACAAGTAAATTTATGTAAAATGGGCGCTGAGATCTTTATAGCGGGGGGGGGGGGCATATATACCAAAGTCACCAGTAGCTACTTGTCCAGTAGCTAGGTTAGTTTTTTAGGCTTGCTACATGTAATTATTTCCACCTAAGGAAACCGAGTAACCCGGGCTGGTCAACTTGTCAGCGTTTCGACCTAAGATCTGAATCACGCTGACCTGCGGTCCAAGACAGCTAGTTACATATTAATTATATTCGTTCACAACGATTGAAGCTGCCGGTCTGCTCAGACGTATGCAACGCGCTGAGCAAATTATTTTGTGATAATATTAGGCTTCTCATCATCGCGATTGAGCGACGAGCGTGCTCCGGTTTCCGGACTTCAACGTTGTCATAGCATCAACGACGCATCGAATCACCAGAGGTAGGCCCACATGCATGCTATCCTATGACGTCTACTTGGTCTAGTTTGCACCTCCGCGTTGCAAGTAGCCTACTACGTGTAGACCTACATTATGACGTTGTACTCATGTCTACGGCACTAGTTCATACACACGCGCGGTAGGCTGCAGCACTGGACGAACATGACATTGAGGGCACGTACCTGTTCGATGTTTTAAATTTGACTGGCTATCAAAGCGGGCAAAGTTCTCTGGTGGGGGACTTCTGCAAAGTGTGGCAGTTTTATTTCCCACCTTGACTTTTATACATTGACTCTCCGCCAGGCGGATAATTGCACACGTTTATATTATTATTTTCTGGACTTCTAATTGCATCTAACTTGCAGTATGCTCTCATATTTATACGGTGTGTTATTAAATATGCTGTTGGCGGGCAGACCGTTGTCAAATAAATGACTGACAACACGCCAGCTAGATGTTTCCTTTGTTCTATGACCTATCATGCATATCGCACGGAGGCTGGTAAATTTCAGTACACAAAATGTATAAAACTAAACGAGCTGAAACTTTGTTCAACATTGCAGGTTAAAGCATGCACCACAGCGCGCATTAAGCATAAAACAAAGAAAGTGAAGCGATGGTAAATCGAATATATGAAAGTCGTAAAAATCTAGCCGGCACAGGTCTGTGTGATTTAGCACATTTTTATTCATTCGAAAGCATTGAATGGAGAAAACTTTTCGTTCACGCTCAAATATTTCCCCTATGATAAAATCGTCCGTCGCAGGCAAGAACGATTTCATTCAGAACAATGGGGGAATTTTCTTGCACGTAAAGTATCCCCTCATCAACTTTACGATATGGGGAAAAAAATTCGTACATCCGGAAAGCTTTCCCCCCTATCGTAAAGTTTATGTGGAGATATATTTTTGGGCGGATACTTATTTCGCCACATCGGCAGTCTTTTTGTAAACATTCGCCTCACCGATTCAATTTTGCGCACCTCTTCAACAGTATGAGGATTCCATACTGGTTAACAATACAAGCACCGATTAAATATAGGTCTTGAATCCTGGAATTAGGATCGGAGGGTATTTTGACTTAAAGGTTTTTTGAGCAAGAAAAGTCTCTGCTTTGCTTCTGTAATGATTAGAGAAATATGATTTGAAAAATTTAGTCAAGAGTTAAAATTGATACCAAGATCTAGCACTTTTGAGACTCTTAGAAGGACAGCGCCTTACAACTCAAAAAGAACATTTTGTTGCGAAAGGTCAACTTTTTGTTTATAATCTGCAACCATTTTAACTTTTCCTTCGAGATTGGGAGCTGCCAAGTGTCGGCCCATTTTGTTACATTCGGTAAGGGGTGTTTAAAAGCGTCCCAATTTGGGTCGTTAGTCGCTGGACAGTAAGCTTTTAAATCGTCAGCATACAGTTTTGGAACAGATGGGGGTGATGCTGTTTATATAGAAAAAGAAGTATTGGGCCTAGGACCCTGCCCTGAGAAACACAGCTTGTGACTGGTAAGGAATTTGAGAGTGAATTGTCGACCTTTACCCGCTGAGACATCGATTTAAATAGGAGAGAAAATTTTCTCCAATACACGCCCTTTCCAATTTGTAAATAAGCATGGAGAGGCATATTCTCTTGGGGAGGCATACTCAATTTCTCAGTGAACGCAAATTCAAACGCAAATAAAGCGCGAACGATTCGCAAACGCTTCAAGCGCAACCGATGCGAAGGCTCCACTGAACGCTTCCTCGTACGCTACAAGCGCCGCAAACGCTTACGCAAACGATGCACGAGCGCAAGCGCAACGCTCGCGCGCAAGCGCGACGAACGCGACGAAACTGGTGCAATAGCGTCGCCAAATTCTCCGAATCGGCGCAAACGCCGCGCAAATGCCTCAGTTGTTGCCCAGATTAATTTTGGCGCAATTTTCGTTCCGCGACTCCAGGGCTGCGACTTCTTTTTGTGCCAGTGGCAGATATTCTGGCGTCAACTTACGGAAAAACCACGTGTTTTCCACATGTGACCCATACGTGGATTTGAAACAAGCTGCATGTGAGTCATATGTACCCGTAACCACATTAAGGTCACACGCAGAAATTTTCGTCCACATGTGACCCACAAATGTGGCTCATGTGGTCCCACATGTGACTACATGTGGTTCGACATGTGATCACACGTGGATTTTGAACACTCACATGTGATCACACGTGGGTCACATGGACGCCGCGACGCCTGAAGTCCTGGCATACGTGTAGCCTTCCTATCCCTACCTCCTTAGCCTTGTCACTGTAAGCCTTCGGGTGTGCTCGATTGCAAGTTGCACGCTGATGTATAGTAGGACTATTACGCGCTATATAGCCTAGCTATATCCGGTGTATGATTCAGCGCGCCATGGACAAGATTTTAGTCGTCATGGGATTGTTTATAGTTTTGATGTTTGTTATATCATATAATGTATAAGTCTTCGGTTTAAATTTATATATAGGTTCTGTTAGAATGGTATAGGGTTGGATGTAGGCATAGAATGTTATCTATTTCAATGACGTTGGGTTTTTAAATAGCACATCGTCTGAAGATTCAACATTCGCCGCCGCCTACAATCATTCCATAATGTCCTAGTATAGTAGCCATGCAGCGTTCCACTACGGAAAAACCACATGTGGCCCACATGGTCACATGTGGGTGTTCCAAATCCACGTGTGGTCGGATGCGAAACCACATATGAACGAAAATTTTCACATGTGACCTTTTGTTGTCACATGTGAATCACATGTGGGTCGCATGTGGGTCACATGTGGAAATTGGGTCACACGTAGAAATCATGTGGTTTTTTCTTACAAGACACTTGTTTGTTATGCAGCAAGTGTAGGCCTAACATTAGACAATACCAATAAGAGGTTGAAGCTTGAAAGACAAAGTTTTAACTACAATGACTGTAATTAAAATAGGCCTACGTAACATTATAAACCTACTCTGTAGGCTAGTGGGTCGAGCTATACAGCCAACATACAACGTATTCCGTAGCCTAATCTGGTATCCGATTCAACTACATTGCAATTATTCCAATTTCGAAGCTGAAAGTGCCGCGCTAGCGCCAAAAGTAACACAGTATCACAGTATCAAGGCCATTGCTTCAGAATGTGGTCAGCCTGCAAGAAGCGGGCGAGCGCGTACGCAAGCGCCAGAAATCAAAATGATTTGATTTTGCCTGGGCTCGACGCGCGTCGGGTCTGCGCACGACTCGCGTCTGCACGCGTACGCTTCGATTTCTCACCCGACGCAGACGCTGCGCGAGTTCAAGCGCAAAAGTGTGGCGTATCGTCTGCGTTCGCGCTTGCGCTCGCTCTGATTTCTCAGTTAAGGGACTAGCGTTCGGCGCATCGTCTGCCTAGCAATTTGCGCTGGACGTTCACGTTTGCGTACGCTTAGAAATTGGGCTTTGCACTGTCAAATGCGCGAGAAAAATCAATATGGGTAACAAAGGTATCTGTTTTAGCATCTGGATTTGAGGGTCCATTCGCTTCGGCATTCTAACAAATTTAAATAAGTTTAATGTTTTTTTAATAAATCCGTGTTGATTTTTGGAAAGTGATTTTCGTTCCTCTAAGAATGGAACTAGGATCAATTTAATAAGGGTTTCAAGAACCTTACTGCCAATGCACGTCAAAGAAATTGGTCCGTAATTTTTAAGTGCGGATGATGAACTTTTTTTCAAAATTGGCTTAACTGTTGCTTGCCTCCATATTTCAGGGACTTAATGGTAGCTGTGGGATAATGCTATATATCAAGGCTAGCGGGTAAGCGAGCTGTGGTGCTAATTCGCTGAAAAGGATTGCTGGTAACCCATTAGAACCAGATAAAGTTTTTCTTTTCAACCTTTTTGTATTTTTCTAACCTGTTCAGTGCGAAAATTTACGTGAGTCAATTTTTCTTCAGATGGAGCAACTTCCAGAAAGGGAGGATCCCATTATCCTCCGTAATAAGGTCGTAAGTAAGTCCAACATGTTTTATTCAGCAAAAATTGAACATTGGTGAATTTGCTGTGTCCCTTCTTGAAATGATAAACATCTGTTAACACTAGTCACACATTTGTGAACAAATAAAAGCCACCGACTACAGGTAGCTTCCTACTGTAAATATTTGTTTTATGTTAATTTTTTATTTAAATTGCTGCTATGTTCTCAATTTAACAAACAAAAATCATTCATATCATACAACTATTAGTATAGCTTATAGTTCATATACAAAAGACGCGCTAAAATAATGCGCTTCGCATTATTATAATCGAAAAACTATTATAGTCGAAAAAAGACAGCTCAATCACGCACTGCATAAACACTTGAACGCGCATGGACGCCCTATTGAGTAACGACCAATCCACTAATTGCCGTCTCCGATATGGAGTTGCTCTTTCATTATTTCGCAGTGAATGGTGTTGTTATGCTGCTTGTGTGTCACAACTCACAAGCAGCATAACAAGCACACACACGCAGCATAATATCAGCAATACCATTCACCGTGAATGGTGTTGCACTAGACTGCAAAGATCCATAACTTCGATGGCGGTTTCATATGTTTGCACACGTGGCCTACCAGGTTTCAAGAAATGGCTTTCATTGGGTCAATCATTGACTCTTTTGCAAACCTGTTTTGTTACAACGAAGACAAAATTTGCAACAAAAATCATAGGCCTATATTTTTAGTCACTGCAGTCTGTGGGTGTTGTTATTTTTTTTACTCAAATTGCAGTATAATGCTACAGTTAGGCGTACTAATGTTCATGCAGAGCTCCTATTGACGAGGAATAGCCCTTAACGAATCGCAATATCTCTATGAGCATTCTTAACACTGCGTGTCCATTTTGAGCAGACATCTCTGTCCAAAAATGTATATTTTGTGATCATCAGCAGAAATTGCAGAGATATAGTTTGACACAAGTTCCACAATTTAAAGTGTAGGCCTACATATTTCTAAGCTTTGAATTCTTTTGCATAACGTTTGAAAAATGATGAGGCCTCTAAAACTGTGCTTGTATTTAAATTAGACTCGCCTTAGGTCTCTATATGCACTACATTTATCTGGATTATTTTAACTATACCGTATACAATCAGGTGCACATTCAAAAAACGTGAGGTCAGGGGCATGTGAAATGAGGGCTTAGGGGCTAGAAGGCCCAGAGGGTGGTTTTTTGTGAATTAGCCTCCCCGAGACAATTTTTACTAACATTTTACATATTTCTTTGTAGCGAAGAAGGTACTTCAGCCCTTCTCCACCCGAGAGAGGGGTAAGCCCCCTCCTAGAGGGGTGGTGAAGGGGTAGAGTGATTTACTTCAAAAATGGACAAACACTGTAATAAGTATGGTCTAAAAATGGACACGCACAGTGACGCACTGTCAAGAATGTCCTAAAATAGACATGCACTGTTGAGAATTGGCTCAAAGAGACAAGCAGTGCTAATGCTCTCAAAATGGACAAGCAAGTAACCAGGTCCCCGATGACGTCATTAGACGCCGATTCGGCCGATAAATCCATCTATAATTATTATTATTAACATTGCGAAGAATGTCTCAAAAATGGACAAGCACTGTGAAGAATGGCGTCATAATGGACAATCACTGTTTAAAGAATGATCTTAAAACCGTGTCGCAACTTCTGCTCGAAAAGTGAAAATACAGTTCTTGGAGCTTGAAATCGACTCGTTTAGTCTCTCCATCTATTAGCCACACCCAAGCTCACCCTCCCCCCGTCAATATCTGGAGGCCCCTATCCCTATATCCGCCCTGCGCGAGGCCATCGCATAGCTGAAATGTTTAGCCTATGTTCCCTGTTAGCGTTCGAAGGGGTTTCTAGATTGCCGTCATTTATGATAATTGAAAATCGGTCATTTACGGTAATTTATTATAAATTACGGTAATCTATAATAAATTACCGATTCGGTAATTTACCCTGATTTTTTTTCTTATCAAAGACGTAGATTTTGGCATAAAATGCTCTTGAAATGCATCTCGTGACAGCAACTTTGTGAGTTTTGTTGAAAACATCGTTGCTTATTACGGAACGTACTTCGATGCAGAATCCTAATACGGTTTGGGAATTTTAATTAATCTTTCGAATAGTTCGGTAGTTGACGAGTCAGGAATTATCGTAGTTAGATTACCATAGATTACCATAGATAACCACATAGATTACCGATAGTTTAAGAATAGAATACCGGTAATCGATTTTTTTGTAGTTTACCACTGGTAATTTTCGAACGCTATTCCCTATACTATATCGATTCTGTGGTATATCTGTATCCTTTACAACCGGTCGCCTGTTGGCCAAGCCTAATCAATTTTCAACACAGATTTTTATTAATAAAAACTGTCCACCAGCGAAACGCAAATGTTCAAATATTCATGGCCTTGAATGCACTAATAACTAATGCTAAGCACTAAGCTAATGCACACACTGCATTAGTTATTGCAATAACTCTCTCTCTCTCTCTCTCTCTCTCTCTCTCTCTCTCTCTCTCTCTCT